>CAJNSZ010000042.1:321935-507150 GCA_905329745.1 Rotaria sp. Silwood2
GAAAATTTCTAAATGGAATTAAATAGTCGTCCCAAAGATACGAGTTACTTTTTTAAGGCTTTTCATATTTGGTTAATAGCACACTCGGCACATTTTTTAGACTAAAGCTAATCATGTGCAAAATTTTCACACCCGCACCCTAGAAAAATTTCAGATCAAAACACAATCAGAGCTGGGACTAACACAATGGGCTCTACTTAAAGGTCTACTTCCATATCCCCCATTACTGACCTTAGCAACAGAGATTTTAGTGTTGCAGTATCTCTGTAAGTGATTGAATTCGTAGGAAGTGTCATTAGAGTCATTTATTCATTAATGCGTTTTGACTGTTGTCGTATATATTTCTTCTTCTTCAATGTCATGCAAACAATACTATTATTATTTGATGAAAAAGAAAATGAATTCTTTATCATAAATTAATCAAATTTTATATTTAGTTTTATAAAGTAAAGAATCCATAACAACTTAATCATATTGAAAATGATTTAAAAAAAAAAATTTTGATATTTTATCAGTAATGTTGATTACTATCAATTCACAAATAAATCTTTACTTGTGTAAACTTTGTGTTTTTTCACTTCGCTTTTTCCAAAATATTAAATATATTTCATTACATTAAAAAAGTTATACTAAATTATCTACTAGCTTATACTTAATATGTGAACTTCACATTTCAGTCTCAAAGGGACTGTGCTAACAAGCTTTTATCATTAGGAGAAAAGAAGTTATGTATTGAAAATGTATCTGAGAATATAAGTTTTTTTCAACATAACGATTTTAAATGAATTAAATAAATTAATGAAATAGAAATTTTAAATGCAAACATTCTCGAAATGATAAACTTTCAGAGTATGCCTATCAACTGTAAAAATTGTTATAATTTTGATTTATTCATTTATTTGGCATCTTTTAAAAATAAATTATTTAAACTCCTCTGATAATATCTCATAAATTTATAACAGTTAGAATTTGTGAGTTTCACATTTTGTTCTCTCATAGGATCTCTCTGACAAGTTTTATTAATATAGATTATTTCAGATTTGTTTTTCAATCAAGTAATTTTTCAATTAGAATTTGCCTACTGTAAATTTAATCTCAGATAATCCTTAAATGTTACATTAATGTAAAAGTTGACAAATTAGTCTTTCGGCTTTAAAATGGCTTCGTCTATCGTCATCCTTTTAGATCTGCTTTTTAATTACGATTTCTATTCATCTCTCTGCTTTAGATATTTGATTTTATTAACAAAAACGGCTATATGTGGAGAGATTTCAAAGAAAAACTCAATGCAAAACATCAATTTGTACATTATGCCTGCTTTCTTTTTCTTTCTTTTTCAATTGTTTTCACATTCAACTATGAAGAATCGCATAGCACATTGGTTTTATTATTTTTGTTACATGTGCTAATCATTTATAGTAATGTAAGCAATGTACGTCTCAATAAAAATATTCTATAACGTAAATTATGATTAGAAGCTTCTCAATATAACGGCAGAAATAGAGGTTGCGTGAGCAAGGCCACTTCTATTATGAATATAATGAAAAAGAAATAATCGGTCATAAAACCACGATTTATCACAAAAATCAGCGATTTATCTTGTTTCAGCTCACAATTATCGTTTCGATATATCACGATGAATCGCCAATTTATTAGCGATTTCTAGGAGATGAGTACATTCAATCTATATCAATACACATTTGTATTTCAAAACATTTCATCTTAATTGGCAAATGTGAGAGTTTTTTTTTCTATTATTAGAAATCATACATTAGTGAAAATCGTATGAATATGCAGTTTATAAACATAGGAAAATCTGCATAGTCATTGAAAAATTTGTATTCGTCTGATTCTTTTAAGCATTTACTTTTAAAAACAACGCTTCATAAATATAAACGACGTAGATTCAATGAAGGACTTCCCTTTCAGAATGTAAAATAGCTATGAGAAAAATTGATTGCCTGAAAAAGATTTGTAACTATTTGTTAAAAGATGTTATCATTAATTAAATGCTTGAAAAGAAAAAGAGACAGATGAATGTCATCTCTTGTTAAATTTTCTTTTCTTGTTATAAAATATTCTTTAATGCTTTTAATAATTAAAAAAAAAAGAATCGAATATGACAAAATATTTTAATATCAAATGATGTTTATCTTCTTTCTCATTGGTTAATCCACTATACATCTATGTTTTTATATTGAACAATGAGTATCAAATTTATCGTCTCGGTTTCTTTTATTGTTTTTTTTTGTCATGCTAGAGCAGAATAAAATCTACATACAATATAAATTGTTCGGTTGAATTCCAGCCATTTGTAATTTCTTCATTATCTTCATCATTTTAAAGGACAAACTATTGATATAAGTAGAGATTTGATTTTTTTGTAAGTTCATAGATATTATACATTGATTTGTGTTAGTTTGTAGAGTAGAATGCGTTTTGTATTTAAGGATAGCTTCCTCTCGTTTTTATAGTTTCTAAGGAATGATTCCTCAGAAAAATTTTCAGGTCAAGTAGATCTCGACGAGTAGAGCAAAAGTTCTCGTTGAATCAAAGTTTTCGGATGCCATCTTGTATGAAATATAAGGATCACGATGGCTTCTATTTTTACCCTTCTGCGTTTCTCGTAGATGTTATGCTCGATCATGCTGAAGATTTTTCTACAGGCACTAGACACTCTTTGAGTTGGGTATCTTTTTATTTTTTGTTCTTCGAATAAAAAAAGCCAACATATCGAGGATATCCTTTAAAAAATGCATGTTTTGTTTTGAAATAGACCCATTTTTTTGTAAGAGCTACCAAAAATCAGTAAAATAATATTTTTTGTAACAAAAAGAATAGTACCTATCCCAAGCAATGTGTAGTATATGTGAAAAAAGCTTCATATCGATCGGATACATTAGGCCAAAGAAACTGGGACATTACTGCACTTCTTTCTTCATGAAAAAGTTGACTTGAGAGAAACACAAAATAATGTAGAGCTTTCTCTAATTGTTTTTTCATGCTAAAAAATAATTTTTGAATGTCAAATTGTACTCAGTAAATAGACGCTACTTTAAACTATACAATGGCAACAAAAATGAAAAAAAAACATTTGGGTCATGCAAGGGGCGGGACATTCTTAATGCTAAGTACTAGTTCTTATATAATGTATTCAAAGAACTAAGATTGATTAGATGTTGTAAAAAATTGTAGCGCATCACTACCGAAAAACTTAGGTGTCAGGATGCGCCTTATTAATGACATAGTAAAAGTTGTAGAACCAGTCAAACAACGTCATAAACAGTTGTTTTGTTGAGTCAATATGCGTTATGCTAGAGACTGCTTTCAAATTTTGTCTGTCAATATAACATGTACTAAGAATTGATCGGAATATTTTGTATTGCTTTTTCGATACAAATTAGTAAACGATGAGCATGAGAATGTTTAGTACGTTGAAAAAAATCCAGATAAATATGAAGTCTATTCAAAGATCAAAACGAATAAGAAAAGTTTTTTTCAGATTTCAATTGATTCGATGCGGCTGAAGTAAATCGAATTATTCGTTTATTCGATTTAGTTTCATTCTCTTGATTTTAAATATTAATGAGATCAAATATTAAAATTTCAATACGAAAGCATAACAAGTTTCAATTTCTCACTGCTATAAATACATAACCCTTTGAGGATAGGCTTTTTTCAAAGAAAATGGTTGGGTTATCACTTAAAATCAATCATAGTTGAGAATTAATAATCATGATTGTTTCATCCAGACTCAATGCAATTAATGCACGTTGTCTATATTGAAACAACGAAAACACAACATACATCCAAGAAGTATAATAAACAACAATTCAATAGCATATGAGACTTAAAGTCAGTGAAAAAAAACTAAAAATGTAATTAGCATGGAACTTCTTGAAAGAGCTAACAATGCAAACACTTACAGTGCAATCTTTACATATATAGCGTGAATCAGTCCTCTTTCTAGGTCTTTGGCTAGTATCTTTGTGCATACAACGCAAGTTTTCCTAGGAGCTTTTCTATTTGTTGTTTAAGGTACAGACGCAGGGAATGTTTAGCATTAAGTCTAGTTGGTTGATGAGTCAATGTAGGACTATTTCATAACGTCTATATATGTACCACGTACCCTGAAATAAAAAGTTCATATTAAAAAAACACATTGTTAGTGTATTTAAAGATTTCTTCCCTTAGTCAAATTTCAAAACTGTATATATACGGGCACGGTCCCCAAAGGATTAATAGAATCTTTATCTCCTCTGAGATTTTTAATTCTTTAACATATCAACGATTTTAACACATAGTTTAATAAAACAAAAGTTACGTCTAAATTACAATGGCTATTCATTAGTCTTCCAATAAATTTCATATTTATGTTAATATTTTTTGTTAGTGCTGAACTTCGCTCATGGTACAATTTTCCGTGCCTAAGCTTCCATAATCATCGTTTCAATTCCTGTTCGTTACATATTATTAATTTGTTACTATCAGGAACTCTACTCATTCAGTTCTATCTTTAAATTGAAACGATTGTTCCATCTATGAAAATTCTTTCGTCTTAAACATAGCATCCATTTGAAAATAATTTAATATATTGATCTGCCTAGGTTTTTTAATATTTATTAAAAATCGAAAGCCGGAGAAAATAAGCACTGAGAATGCTTTTACACTTTTTTCTCTGCATTAGAGTACTCTTATTATTATTATTCTTTTTTTTTATACGATTTCAAAGTATAAGAAAAAAAAATGGTGAAAATCTTCTGGATGTTGACAAGTGCGTAAATATTAATGTTAACATTTCTGTGATTTTGTGTTAGGATAGTGTAAGATGACATTCCAAAAACAATAACACTTACTAATGATATGATTCAATTAAGCGTATTTTCTGATATGATTATTGTCACTGTGAATACGTTTCATGTCATTGTATTAATTAGGTTAATACTTGAGCGTTATAATGAAAACAAGACATAGTCAACATTTCTTTTAGTCTAATAATCACCAAAACTTATATTATGCGAGAAAGAAAAAATTTATGTTTCATCACTTGACCTATATTTAATTACAAAATTAATCATTTTTTTACTTTTCGTCATAGAAAGAAACCAACAAAAGGCAACTTTTACCTTACTTTTTTTTTTAACCATAGAAAATAAAGTTATTCAAAGAAAAAAGAAAAATTGTTAATTAAATAGTGATTAACGATAAAGTAGGTAAAATTGTGTTGCTTAAAAAACTAAATAACCTTCTTAGAGAACGTATTTTTAATCTTTCATTTTCTCCTCGATAATTAAATTAACGAAAAAGATTATTTTAAATATATCTTTAACGTTCATAATATCATTCATATTGTAATTCTTGTTAGATAAATCTACTTTTCAGAATAATATTAGCATAATTTTTTGTATAAGAAAAGCTTTTCCGTATTTTTGTTCTCCAAAATAAATATTTTATTGAAGATGATTAAATGGTTTATTATTAAACAAAAATAGTAAAACAATTATTAATTTTTATTTTTAATATGATAAAAATTTTGTACTAATACCTCAGATCACAAT
Source organism: Rotaria sp. Silwood2 (assembly GCA_905329745.1). NCBI lineage: Eukaryota > Metazoa > Rotifera > Eurotatoria > Philodinida > Philodinidae > Rotaria > Rotaria sp. Silwood2. The sequence goes on from CAJNSZ010000042.1 coordinate 327,494, forward strand.
GACATTCATTAGCTGAATGATCTAGATGACTATCATCAGTCATACGAGAGTTCGAACGTAATAATGATAGTTAACTGTGCTAGATGTTATGTAAAAACTCTTCTAGTTCTTCCTGTGAGAGAACACTGTAAGACATTCATTATAAGTATAATTGACTAGTATTAAATAGATGTCGAGCAATAATAATGGCTCAGCATATATTGTACTACGAGTTATGTAGTCATACGAAGAAGTTTCTTTGTCAGTTCTGATATATATCCTTATTTTTGGACATATATATATATATATATTTCTATTATCAATAGATAATAAGAAAATATTTGTCTTATTTATAAACAATGAATTCGAATGTAACATTATGTGTTGGTGGATTATTTCGATCAATTAATAATTTCGAATGTCATCTATCTCGTATAACTGGATTAATTATAATATTTGCATCTTTATTTTCAATTTTATTTAATATTCGTTTTGTTTATTGGTCATATCATCATCGACAAAATCGTTCACATCATTATTTATTAATCTTATCAATGATATTTTCATCAGTATTAGTTATAATTGTAATATTACCATCAGTTATTTTACAAAATTTAACATGTACTCGTTTATGTTCATTATTTTATTGTCAATTAGAAGGTTTTGTATCTTATTTAACTGGATGTGTTCATATGTTTATGTTAATGATGATTTCAATAATTCGTTATGGTACAGTTCTTCCTACAAATACAACAAAAAAATATTTTCAACAACATTCATATATATCTGTTGTTATATGTTGGTTATTGGCTCTTATTTTTGCTTTACCACCATTATTTAATTGGAATAAATATGTACCTGAAGGACTTGGTTTTCATTGTGGATTAAATTGGTTTGATCGATCATTTTATTCTCGTTTATATTTAATGTTAACATTTTCATTTGTTTATTTTATTCCATTAATTGTTTTATCTATTGTTAATATTCATGTTTATTATGTTATTCGTGGTCTTCTGCGTAGAGCATTACGAATGAATGAACAATCATTGACGAAATCATCAAGAGCAAATAAATTATTGACACAAGAACGTTCATTAACACCATTTATATCATCAAGTGATAGTAGTATTTCACATGCAAATAAATTGGAGGCAATGAAATTATCAAAGATTGTAACTGTTGGTAATCATGTAAGATTTTCTCCTACGGCAGATCCTATTGAAATTCGTTACGCAATACATTTACGCCGTTTAAAAGCTGATCGACATTTTGCTTTAGCTACCATATTTTTAGTCAGTGAATATTTACTTAGTTGGACACCATACGCATGTATTGCTTTACTTTATTTATTTCATATAGAATTTATAAATGAGCAATCATATTTAATAACAATAAGTGCATTCATTGCAAAAACATCGATGATTATCAATCCGTTTATTTATATATCAACAATAAAATCAAATCAACTTAAAATAATTTTGTATTGGAAAAAATGCTCATGTCATTATTGTTGGGCTTATAAAAATTAATACATTACTATAATGACCTGATGCTTGTCGTATATGCTTTATTCGAAATATTAATCAAATAAAATTATAAAATAGAATTTGTTTTTTCATGCTAAGACGATAAAAAGTTCGTAAAGAGCAAAAACGAAACTTTTAATGTATTATTCGAAAGAACTATGAGCTTTAATCAAAATATATTGCAACAAATTTTTTATATCTTTTTCAAACCATTGATTTTAAATGAATCATTGCACAAATATTTCCCGATTGTGTTTAGGGTCTATACGTCATGAAGCGTGTAATTTCTTAATTTTTGCCTATACTAATGAATAATTTTCACAAGTCGTAGTGACGTGCATGCATTACCCAATATTTTTCTTAGAGTTCTATGGGACAAGCTGTTTCACCTCATGAATCTCGTTTGTTGCTTTCATAATTTTTCAAAATATCTCGAATACCCAATTATTGCATAAAATCTCGTTAAGCAAAAGAAATATATAGATATCATTGTGTGAAAGAAGAATACGTCTTTTTTAGATTACTAATAGGAAAAAAATAGATTGATAGAGATCATTCTTAGCATATTAGCTATATTCTGATATATGAACTTAGGGCATTCCAAAAGTAGTGAGAGTGGTACTTTAGTTTCTTATAAAAAGCTTAAAGAAACTTTCTCTCTATATAGTCTGATAGAGAAAAGAATGATTTATCTTTCTATGCTATTTGATCATACTTCAACTAATATAATAATAATACAATTTCGATAAGATGTGTTTTGTTCGCATGTGCCACGGTTCAATGAAGGTTTTTCAGTATTGTTTTTTTTGAATAACTTTTGATAGAAACAAGATAGAGAACTGCAGTTTTCACCGTTGGAAAGAGGAAATGAAGACACATCGAATCATATATTCCACAATTTCCTGATCTGTTTCTTTGTAAGGTTTGCAATTAATCTTCTTAAGAACACAACCTATCTGGTAAGTTGTTAATAGTGAATTTTCAACGTTGAAGTGTCAATTCAAACCACTAAGCGAAAATCTACACAGTGCGAAAGGCTAAAATGAATAATATGTATTCTAGTCGAGCTTCCAATACGATTTTCAGCCAAAACCTGTGGAAAAAAATCATTTTTATGCTTTTACCTTTTTGCATAAAAAATTTTTCCCACAGTTAGAAAATTAAATAAAAATACTTTAGAAATCAATTTTAGAAAAACTTACAATACCTGATTGTATGCATCTTCATCTCCTCTTTCCAACGGTGAAAACTGCAGTTCTTTATCTTGTTTCTATCAAAAGTTATTCAAAAAAAACAATACTGAAAAACCTTCATTGAACCGTGGCACATGCGAACAAAACACATCTGATCGAATTTTTGTTATTAAAATATTAGTTGAAGTACGATAAAATAGCATAGAAAGATAGACCATTCTTTTCTCTATCAGATTATATATAGAGAAATTTCTTCAGGCTTTTATAAAGAACTAAAGTACCACTCTCACTACTTTTGGACTGTCCTAAGTATTATTTGAAACAGAATAACAACCAATGAATATCACTTGATGCATATAAAATGAATAATTTGAAGTTTATTAAATGAAATGTTCGAACATTTACAAAAAAAATACTTGCCTGTTGAGAATGTGTGAGAAAAAAGTGATTTATGTGACGTATAACTGTCATTGAAGTACTCTCTCATCCTCGTCTACATTTTGATTGTTGTGCACACTATATCAACTAAATCACACGTTGTGTCTAGATTGAAGAAGAATTGGAACAACTGATAACGAGAATGATAATAAATAGCTTCAAAGATATCTCGAGATAAGTTTTTCTGCGCTTTTCTTTTATATCATTTATTAAATATTCGTTAAAAATAAGAAATATAAAGTTTGCAACATGTTCTCTTATTCGGATTTCAAAAATTCGGAACAAATTGATATGTCACCGTTCGAAACTGTCCAGAGGGACTATGATTCTCTTACAACTTATCTCTCAGAAAATCATGATGACTTGAAAGTAACAAAAACATTAATTCAAATTAGTCGAGACAAAAATATTGAATAAAAAAAAGCTAAAATTTGTCCAATGAACTAATCTCATTGAGAACTTGGCTGGTACAAAGTTAGAAATCGAAAGTCGAAAGTCGTTTTTTTCAAATGACCACAGTTTTGTTTTTTGGAAAATTCAGTAAAATGTCGATATTTCAAGAACAAAGACCTGGAAAACCAAATTATTCTAGATTTTTTTCTATTACTCTTTAGTACTCATCAAAGGAGGATTGTCTTGACCCAAAAAATGATTCGATATGTGAAGAAATTTCCTCGTAAGCCTTGTAATTCCATCCTTCTCTGGTTACACCACACATCGAAGTAATAGACTATCACGTTGTCTGTCTTTTACAATGTGAATTAAACAACACGCGATTCAGGATTTTATTATCAGGAACAATTTGATCATCTCGACATTTTTGTTTTGATGTTTCTATCAAGACCTTTGAACAATAATTTATATGCTTTGTTTTTATAGTATGAGAAAATTGAAAGTACAATTCAGTGGAGACTTCACATACGTTAATTATTGATATTTTATTACATTAGTAAAATATATAATAGTGACTTATTGTAAAAATGATCAAGTTAAATTTGATTGATTATTAAAATAAATTTAAATATTGAAAATAAAAATAAAAAAGAAGCAAACAATGTTGGCTTATTATTTGGGAGTTTAATTCGTGTATTCGACACAGTTGTTGTTATCATAGATTGTGGAATAAGTTTAGCTGCAGCTAATTGTTGAAGAACTTGTTGTGTATTGTCTTTTGAATTACACATTGGTTTATTATATATAAATATAATGGCTGTTTGTTCTTCAGTTTACTCATCAAGAATTGATTTGGTTACCATTATACCATATGGATTGGGAACTAATCTTTTTTAAACACAAGATGAATATTGTATTATTCCAGCTCCATCGGCAACTGCTCGGCAAAAACCATCTGAGTATGCAACTGATGGATCTCTATATATTAAACTCGAAGTGAGAGTTGCTGATGAATATAATTGATCTATCAATATATTTTAGATTGTTTTATAATCAAATGAACGAACTAAAGAAAGAAAAGAATTTTTTATTCTAATTTACTTTTTAACATTAACTAACATTGATCTTTATTTATTTGTTTGATTAAATCTAGACCACAGCTTGCTCCAGCAAAACACATTATTTTTTCTGTATGTGTTGAACGCATAAGTTATTAAACCAAATGAATATTATTTCAGTTACTTGAGGTGCTCCATTAGTCAAAATTAGTATATCCGCTACACACACTGCTGATAAGAGTCAAAGAATAATTGCTATTTGTATAATCAACAGTTAAATCAAGTGAACATAAATCATCTTCTGCCATAGTACATCCTTGAGTATTTAAATCTGTATCAGTCGTTATATTCAAATAATTTATTGGACAACTGGTACATGACACTTTTGCATTGCAGGATTTTATGCCGCAAAAAAATATCATTGTGATAGAAAAAAAGAATAGCATAAACGTTTAGCATAGTGTATATGTAGTAGAAAGCAACGATAACAAAAGGACAACTGTTCTCTTTTTTTTATAGAAAAGTCCGACAAAAAAAATTGACGCATAAATGATAGATAAGAGACATATTGATATCTGTAATAATCTTGTAATTGTGTGCTGTTGAAAATGGCTCACGAAAGGCAAATAATTCTGAGGCAAAAAAGATTCAAGTTTTATAAAATGTTTGCACTGAAAAAGCAAAAATTATCAAACAGAGATGTTTGTCATATATTGTTAGCATCTTTTTATGGAAACAAAGGATCTAATAAAAAAAAATCACCAACTTTTTCGCGCTTTGGAAATCTTGTAAAATGAAAGTATCTCATCAGTACACAACTTTCGTGAAGTCCGTTTATTACGATTTCGTTCTTTTTGTGGACAAAAACTTTGAGAAATATCAAAACTTGTCATGGTCTTCTTTAAAAGAACAGATAATGAAGTTGAAATAACATATAGTATGTCCAGAATATTTTTCAATCATAATCAATTGAATTCAAGATAATCGATGTTGTACGTCTGTTAGTATTACTGCCAATATGCTGCGAAACTCATAAGCACCGATGGTAGCGCTTATGACTTTCAGTTCTGGTTATAAACAATTGCAGAGAATGTTTTCTACTCAAATTCGAAATATTTCTTAGAAAGAGTTCAACTTAACTGAGAATAAAACAGTTTCATAATATATTTTAAATCAATTAAAATTTTTGCAATGTCATCTATAAAAGAAATTTATCTCATAACTGGGCAGGTTTGAGCTCTGTGGTTAGTACAGGCAATCTACATACGTTAACACTATCACAGTACACTGAAAACGACTCAATCCTGTGAATTTTCACAAACTTCAAAAATATTTACCCGTTTCGATATTGTACACCATGATACAATACTTTTCAAAAATACTGCCGATATAGCTCACTTTATACTGATCGATATACCGGAGGTTGCTTCTCAGTAGTTATCATATGTGAGATTTATTATCTTGTAGTCTTATATTATTTCAAACAAATGGAGATTCTACTTATATCGTACTAATCGAAATATGTATGATTATATTCGTTACCGATTCAGATTTGTGCAATCCCTCTTTTGTCACAGTCTAGTTACGCAAACATAGCATCTCGTATGAAAACTAGGAATAGTAGAAAAGGAATCATCCACAATCAATGTGGTTTATTATTGCGTTCTGTTGTTTATGTGACTCCGAATTCATGGGGAACCAGAATTTGCGGTGAATTCAGAAAAAAAAGAAACATCCACAAAAATATGCATTGAACATATAATAGACAGAAGTAGTATAGTGGCATAAGCGATATAATAGTATGCCAGTATGCTACTATACAGCTAATATCTTTAGATATAGATTTTCTTACAAATTAATTTTTGTGTTTCCATAAAATAATTTTGTCGCAAAATCGAATTCCTAATCGTATGACCAAAGAACGCAATAGTGAAAAGCATTGACTTTTGATAATTCTTTTTCTACTATATCTAGTTTTCAAACAAGATCTTATATTCTTTTAATCTGACTATTACTAAAGAACGATTAAACAAATATGAAGTTTTAAAGAATAGCATCAGAGACATTTCGATTATTGAGATATAAGTAGTATCTTCATTTGTTTGAATTAAGATAAGACTATGAGGTCATAAATCTATCCTGAATGCAGTTGATTTTGACTGAAAAGTATTCTTGAAATATTATATATTATCTAAACTTTATTATCTATTCTTTTGAAGAAGATTACCACAAGCTCTGAGATTTCTGAAATTTTTTCTTTACAAAAAGGACAAGATCTTAATGAAAGAACATTAAGGTAGTTGCATACTGCTGAGATACTTTCATTTTGCAATGTTTCAAAAGCGCGGAAAAGTTCGTGACTTTTCATCAGGTTCTTTATCATACTTGACAAAACTTTATATATTAATTGATTTTAAGTTATTCAGAGTTGAACGATGACTTTTTATGCTCTATTAGTTTTATATTTGATCGCCAGTCTTACTCAAATCGTATATTAATCTGATCTAGATTGGTTATTTGAAATAGTCTTCCAATTATGTTATTCATTTCTCAACAATTAACACAATGAGTAGCGCAGATTTAATAGGATAATGTCATTTTCTTTTTTGAATAATTTCGATACACTTTTAGAAAATCATTCGATAGGAAATTTTTCGTTGCACAAAACTATTTCATGTGTATTTCAAATAAAGTTTTCTTATTATACATGAAGATCAAGCCGAAAAGTAAAGCAGTTTGTATCAATAAATAGAGAATTTTGTGCTCTTCGTTTCTGCAATCTTTTGAAAAGTTTCTAGTATTATTATACATGAGAAAAAAGCTTGTAACTAAAACCTAATGATACTTTTCTATACATTTTAATATAAACATGTGTTCGAAAGCAAGACTTATTACATGAAACAGTCATTTTCACACTGTCGGAAGTGAAATTTAATTCTAAATAAAATGTTGTGACTGCTAATTTCAAGATTACAAACGATTAGATTATATGAGAATAAAAAATAAACAACAATCACGTAACTCTCTGTCAGACAAGACTTTTTTTCTAGTTTTTAATTTATGATTATTCTTGCAAATATATTTTCTGAAATTCTCAAACATATATCAAAGGATGCCGAATTTTATGGCATGCTTGCCATTTCACACAGCTGTTGTTTAAAAAAAATTGTATAATTTTCCCATTTTTTTGTCCATCACAATTGGACAATTGAGTGAATGTTAATATTTAAAATTTTTCTGAAACAAAAAACACTTACTTTAAAAATAAATACAATTATTTTGTAGAGAGAAAAATTCCCTATCGAATGACTTTCCGGAAATATGTCTGAATTTCTCCCTGCCGCCTCAAACAAGAAGATAAAATTGTTCCGTTTAATCTGTGTCAAATGGTATTATCATACGCACAAAACTCAGGGTTAATATGATCAAAAGAATGATATTCATATCTGATAATTGATTATTGAATTTGAATACAGCTGAAAATGTTTCTCTTTAATTCAATAGTTGATTTTATTTTTGTTTTACTGGAATAAGACTTTAGTTAATAGACGGCATACAAAAAATTCTATCAAAATAAAACTAAAAATATAAGTACTTGTTTAAATAAATCAAAATTTGCTGTTCGAGTACGGATTAAATAGAATCAGAAATATTGTCATGATGATATAATGTCAACTGTTATATCATGAATAATCGTAACTTTATGGACACTCTTTGCTGATGCATGGTTTTATCTCATCTTGCTGTTCTTCATTGGATTCTTTGACAACTCCATTTTCTTGTGTATGGAAGGCACTAATTGGATTCTCATGGATCACTATCTCTGGAGGAGGTGGATGATTTTTCTTATTTCTTTTCCAATGTTTCAAATTAGTATTTTTTGTCTTATACATAAGAAATATTTTGCAATAGCAGACGTGTGCAATACCTAGGATTCCGACAGTTGCAGATGCTATAAGCATTGCTTTGATACGTAATAGTTTATATGCAAACCATCCGCTAACACCACCCAAGCAAAAGGCTCCATATAAAGGAAGTAAAACTTTCAATTTCCAGAGATGTTTACGAGTTCGTGGATAGAAAATTGCTTGTCCCAAAACGAGACCAATATCTGTGAGAACGCCTGTCATGTGCGTTGTACGAATAACGGCACCAGAAAACGTTGTACACATACCATTTTGAAGGCCACATGAAAGAGATATTAAATATGCACTCACTAGCAAAGGTGCAGAAGTTCCTTTGAGATTCCATGCAGTTTCCTACAAACAAAATATTTATTGAAAACATTGTTTTGAAAATTCTATCGATTCAAAAAACTAGTGGAACTATGTCGCAAATATAGATCTATGTAAGATATAGTTTTTATCTGGATCTATACCGAAGAAAAATAAACTTTAATTTATTAAACTTGAAACAGAAAAGCTATTAGCATGGTCTTTGGTCGTATATCAACCACGTCTGTGATGGTTTGTTGATAAGGTGTCTACTTCAAAACTCTTTTTAGATCATGTTTCACAAAATGTAGTTCACAAAAACTCAAAAGTTCCTCGTACATATTCAAACGAAGAATCTTTTTAGAGTTTTGTACAATATATTTTTACTTAGAGTATGTACTGTTTCTTTCATCATTTAAATGAATTTCTTAAAGGTATCGAGAACTAATTGTGTTTTATTAACATATAAAAAGGTCAACAATATGTCAGTTTTTAAAAATTTATATTATAGATCTTTGCAAGAATTTAAAAGTTTCCTTCTTTGCTTACTTCAAATAAAAATGCAAAGGCAAGTGCAAGCGAGTCTAAAATTAGTACTACACCATATGATCGTTGAATCCGAAATGATGAGCCTCCTACTAACGCCGCAGAAATGAAACTTCCCAATACGAACGCAATTATCATCAATAAGAAATGTAACGTTTTGAAAAAATTGCCTTGTGCCAACTCAATAACCATTTTTGATGTAGTACCTGTGAAGCCAGCTATTGATGATTGTAACAAACTAAGAATACAAATAGTATTGATGTAACCTGTAATCAAAGATAAAATGGAACCAGTTAAAATCAAAGCTAAAAATGGGCCAAAATTATATGATCGTATGTGTGAAGTTGGAGAGATAATTGTCGGACGGCGCATTGAAAGCCGCATTTTGTATTTTTTTTCTACAAAATATAGAAATAATAAAGCATACTATTACATTCTGATTGACATATTATCATATTCAAAAGTAAATTTTAGTAAGTTTACTCTTAAAAATAAATATTTCATAATGAAATGATTAGTTCCGACAAGTTTGACAGAATTCCATATTATCACCTGTTTTGTCGTAATTAAATATTTTACTGCTTATTTTTCTGAGACAATCTACACAATACTTATAATAATCGGAAGACAACAATATTTCAACTGCTGTTGTGTAATACTTTTTTTGTGTAGACATTTTTTTTTTCGTCAACAAAATACACTATGAAGTATTTTCATGAGCTCAAATAGTCTATAAACAATGAATATGGCTTGTAATTTTAGTTGGTTCTTTTTTCTGTTGTTCGAACAGTAAGATTGGATACATTCGCTTTTTTGTTTATTTGTCGTATACACACAGATTACTTTAATTGTATTTGCTTTGCGTCGCTGTTATTTTCTCGAAGGTTCGTTTTATTCTCTTTTCACTTTATTCAATAACATTCAGTGACAGAATATAATACAAACAACAGACGATTTTTTTTACTTCAGTTGACAGTTTTAAATCAATGATGCCTTTAAAAATACAGAAAAGAACAATTAGTTACTAGTTGAAAGAAAAAAAAACTCTTGAGTAGTTTTTTCTCTTTAGAAATAACAAAAATAAAGAACGAAAACAAAATTTACTTTAAAAACAATACATTGAATGTATTAACAAAAACGAATGTTTACTGTATTTTTTTATTATTGTGAATGTATTATCACTAGATAATAATTCATATGAATAGCAAATATTCAAAACATACTTCTACATGTTTTTAACATGAAGTCATTTCTCTTAATCATTATTCAACTATGGAACATCTGTAAATGAGATCACTTTCATACAAAAATTCTCCACTTCTTAATATCGTATCAAATTAATTTCTTTCGATCTTATTTGAATAAGCTCAATAGACAAAGTTAGAATTTCAAGACAGTTTCTGCGTCTTTGTTTAGCATTCTCTTGTTACTAAATTATCAACTCCTCTGATTTTTATTCTTGTTGATATGAACTACATTATGGCACGTAGAGATACATACAAACAAACAAAAACTAAGAGAAACACAAAAAGAGAACAGAGAGAGGAGCAGGTAGAGTTAGTCAGGTCCAAAATTTTCTTATTTCAACCCAAACCCAGTCGAATTGTACTTTGATACTCTCAATGAAATTTTCTAATCAAAATTAGATAGTTGCTCCGAAGATATGAGACACTTTTTTCCGGCTTTTTATATTCGGCTACTAGCGTACCCTACACATTTTTCAGACTACTAGAGTCCGTCAGGTGCAAAATTTTTAGATCCGGATCCAACGAATTCTAGAAGCAGACAAAAAGAGAAAATAAGATAATTTGGCTGCATCTCTCCGACTTAATCTTAGATCAATATCAAATTAAGAAGATGACGTCATGCATGATCTGTTCGAATCTTGCAGTCAATAAAAAAGACGATAGAACGAGAAAGAATGTTAGGATTTCAATGATTCTCATTGATGAAGAAAAGAAATGACGTAGATATGTACAAAAACAATGAAATGGCTAATCCATCGTAAAAGAAAGAGAATGAAGACGTATACATGTACACACATTTGCATATACATGACATATACGACCTTACTATGTACCTGTTCATCTATTTCGATAAATTCAGAAAAATGTGAAATTCATGCTTTCATTATATAATTTTTACATTGTCAGAAGGATGATGTGAGACGTTTTCTTAATTGTTCTTTGAAAGATTTTTATCAATGTGTTCATTCTGGAAGAACTATAGTTAACTTTCTGAAGAAATAAACGTCGATGAAAATGTCCGAATTTTAAAAAGCGATATTCTGTCACGAGGTCTTTTTTAGTTTTCAAAACCCGTGTGTTTATATTTTTCAAATTTTCTTTCTGTAACGTATTACCTAAGCTATAACTTCCGTACAGAAAGTTTTTGGTTCGCACTCTTATTTGCGCTTTATTTTTCAGTTCTTTAGATAACACTCAAATTCAAGTCCATTTTTGGGCTATTCCGTCATGGATCTATATTTCAACCATAAAATTATGAAGGAAGCTTTGATTCTAGCGAAACTTTGAAGATGTGTAAAGCAATTCGACTTAAATATATTGTGAAAGTCTCAGCTTTATCTGACTTCGTTTCGCTGATATATTGAAAATAGAAAGTGCAAAATCGTTATTCCATCACGAATGGACAGGTTCCATATATATAAACAATATGAATGCACTTGGTTAGTATGTTTCTCTAACACGGTTCTAATAGTGATTGTTATAAGCATGCAAACCTTGAGGAATTCAAATAGATGACTCTGACCATCTGATAAAAACTCACGGAAATCTAAAAGATGAATTTAATAACAGATCCAACAGTGACATTCAAGCATATGTTCGATGGAATTAAAAACTCGAATTTAATAGAGATCGTAGCACGCGAATGCTATTGAATGTCTGGTAAGAATTGATATTTACTTTTCATAGAAGCATTGAAATCTGAATTAGGATGAAACTTTTGTTGGTTTCTATAAAATTCAGCCAGGTTCCTAACTTCTTAAACGATTTTTGCAATCTTCCGTAGTGTTTGATTCGTTTTTTGGCATTTTTCAGGTACATTACTAAGTTAGCATACGAGGATATCATATTTGCGTGGTTCAATGAGATATACATAGGTGAGTGCATCATATATATATATATATATGTCATAGGCAAAATCTGTTTTTCATTAGGTGAAAACGTACGAAATAATTTTCTTTTAGTTAAAAATAAATTCAAATTTTCGCTTGCATTAAAAAAACATGGTATGTATTCGCTTCTTCTTTTTTTTTAATTAGAAAGAGTAGTCATTTCCACTAACACATATTATAATGTATGCACAAATATCTTCTTCTACGTCGACNTTTAAATTTTTTTGTGAATCAAAGATGTTTGCAATGAGTGCTAAGTTATAGCCATGAGAGAAAACTAAATTTAATTAAAAAAGGAGATAATCTAGTTAATTTAATCCCAAACAATAAAGTCAAATAAAAGTAACTCTTGGGATAATTTCTCCAAATTTTCATTGACAAAGATTTGTTAAAAAAGCGTAGTCAGAGTTGGAGTTGACATCGGAATAAAAAACACGTAACTCCGCAGGTCTCTAACCAGGACCACCTTGCTCATATGTTTTAAAAACACATGACACTATGATATTGCACCAAGAAGAGAAGAGCTGACTTTTTAAAACTTTTTTTTATCAATTTTAAACAAAAAAAGTCTGTTTTTTTCAATGTTTTGTGCCTTAATTTTAAATATCTTCTTATAATTTAATTCTATAAGTAGAGCTGCATTGTTAAAAGAAGAACACTCGTACATTGAGAGAATAGGATTTACCATAATAATTACAAAAGAAAATGATTTTATCGATTTTGCCGAGTTTCTTTCATTACACTGATTCTCTCTTTTATTTACAGTTCACAGAAAATCAAAAATAATCCGATTTCAGCTCATTTCTCTTTGCATTTCATACCAATTTTACACGATAATGAAAGAAGATCGTTCCCAATGAAAGCATAAGTCTTCGTCTAGATTCCGATTCTGCAAGGACAGAAAACATCTTGACCACATCTTCTAAACTGTATGTTTGTTATCTTTGAAAACCATTTTCTGTTCTATCGTTTTCTTAATAAACTTCGACAATGAGAGTCTTGATTTTAGTTGTGATAAAGTTTCTATTCGATTAGTTTGACTATCTTTGAGTTTTGAATTCTTCGAACCCTTTGAAAATTATTTTTTTTTGTCTCGAAATCACATAAAATAAACAATTGTTATAATATAGAGAAAAAAAAGATTTTGTTTTTAGGAAATTTCTATTGGTATAATTGTTCCTTGTTGATATTTCATTTCAATTAGTTCATTAAGTAAAATACGTTTTTCACTTTCTAATTGTTTAATATAATCATCTTTTGCTTTTAATTGTTTTTCATATTGAGTATTTATTCCATTAAATGATGATGATGATGATGGAATTGAATTTGATGAACGATCTGATGATTTCTTTAAAGAAAAGAAAAATTAAAAAATTAAAATAAAATTGAAAGAACATTACTTTCAAATTATAATTGACTTCTTCAATAACTATATTTGCTAATTTAAATAAATCAGCAACTAAATCTCGATTATACAGTGATTCTGGTTCAACGCCTATTGTCTAAAAAAAAAAAGAGAAGAAGAAAAAAAATTATAAAAGAAAGTTTTCTTTTGAAAAAAAAAACAAACTTCTGCTGTTGTTAAATAACGACAATATGATTTTTGTTTATCTTTCATTTCAAAAAGACAATCAGTTAAATAAAGTTTAACACGATCAAGTGTATCACAAGTTTCAACAAGAAGATCACGTTCGATTTCATATTGTTTTAAAGATCTTATCTAAAATTATTACAAACAAAATTACAACAAGAAAAATGAATTCGTTTTATTCAAGCCTTAGAAAAATCAATTCCATTGTTTCGTTGTAATTTTTTTGTAAAGTAAATAGGATTTGATGCATGAGAATTACTTGTTTCAAATACATTAGAACCTCGATAACTAATTGGAATTACTCGTTCAACTTTCTTTTCCATAGGAGCAACAACTGAAATACTTGTTGAACGATTTAATGAACGTGAGGTTTTTGGAATCGGAATCGATGAAAGATGTTTTGTTGGTATTAATGATCGTTCGATAACATTTATAAGTGAATTAAATGTTATTAAACGATTATTAGAGTTTGATTCCATTTCGAGTTGATTTAAGAAATCGGATGTTGATGATGAACAATCAAAATAACGTTTAAATACATTAAAAGGTACATAACCACAATTTTTTTTATCAAGTATAGAAAATAATTGGCGTAATGATGAAATAAATGCTTCAGGTAGTGATGATGAAATTTTTGTGTTTAAACAATTATTAGTAATTGAAGATGTTGAAGGAGGGGCTCGACATTTTGCTGAATGAGATCGTTGAAGTGTTTGTCTGTTCATTGTTCCATTATAAATCAGCAAATCACATCTAAAAAGAAAATATTATTCCAATGACTTAACAAAAAAAAAATGTCTTTTTTTATTGAATGCAACCATCGGTGAATATAATAAACTGATTATAATATCAATGGCAGTTCTTTCACTAGTTTCAAAATTCATATTTGTTTACAAATGATTTGTAAGGTTTTCGATTATACAATTGTCAACGGATAAGATAGGAAAGAAAATGAACTAGGTGTATCAATCAGGAAGGATAAAAAAAAATTTATTAATAATCTTTCTTCTATTTACAAAGGAAACAACACAAAATCCATCGATTGAATTCGAAATAAAATCAAATTTTGAACATGAGACGACATAACATGTCGATGTATATGCGTTTGCTTACTTCTCAAAAAAAAAACCTCTCTTGTCAAGTAATAAATCACGAGCCGATCGATGATAATAACAATAACAAAATAGGTCACGAGTTGATGTATGTCTGTCTATCTATGTTAAAGAAAATATACATCGAAGACACACAATGAAAACAAAAAGTCATTTATTTAGTCAATCAAAGAAAAACTAATTTTCTTTAATTAAATATAAAATGAAATTTGGATTTTCGTCGATAAAGCAATTTTTACACATATACATACATAAATACTATACTATTATTATTATTCTTCTTTATGGATACTAAAGTGTACTTAAAAATTTACAAACCATCGACAAATATGTGAATAACAAGCATTTGTCGATGATGTTGCAAAATATTTTATTTCGTTATTGTGTTTAACCAATTGAACTTACGTATGTATATATACCTCTCACCGTTGTTGAGATATGTATATGTATATATACATATACCAATCAATTGAATAGAGAAAAGAAAGAACGACTTCTTTGCACCTATATGAAATATGAATATATGCGTCGGACTCAAGAGAAGTATTTTGCTCGTATAATTATCATTGTTAATAATTGCTTTTCATTCGATTTCGCATTAAAATGAACTAGAATTTCAAATTAATCGAAAAACACAGTGAATCTTTATCTGTTTACTTACATGCGTCTATGTATTACAAACGAAGAGAATATTATGATGATATATTGAATAGAAAGACAATAATGATATGATCAGAATTTATTACGCTAGAAAAAGAAAATAGTTTTATCTATTCTATATCACTTTTCTGAAAGTAGTCGAGTCAATATAATTGATTGCTCTACTTTTATGCTCTACTCAATAATTAACTTTATAGGGAATATATTACAATGAACAATGATGACAAGTAATAAATGAATGTCAATAGCTATCTATCAGCACATCACACATTAATATCATTTAGGTTATTTCAACACGATAGAAAGTGATTAGAAATGATCATTTTTCTTCTATATATTGGTGATGATTGTCGTTATCGTAAGACGACTTGTAATCATTCTAAAGTTTTTTTCGTTAATTTATTCCAAGAATAAAGCACAAAATGTTAATTCAAATTTAACAAGAAAACAATAATGAATGAACATCAATATGTTTCGGTTAAAATGATCACAGCTTTTATTCTCAATACAATTGGTTAATTATCTGACCGATAACTAGTTTTCTAGTGATTAGTCGATTGAAATTATTCTCGGTAATATTTATTGCGTTTTTGATTTACATAAAATAAATCTACACAGATGAATAATTACGAACTCATACTTTAAATATGATTCTTTACCGAGTGAGGGAATTTCTGAATGTGTTGAAGAATTAATTAAAGCCAGAGATACTAATCATAAAATCAGATTGAATTTTAAAATTTTATTTTGACCTCTTCCGTTCATATCACATTAGACCAGGGTAACTAACGGGGCCAAGACAAAATTGCTTATCGATGCACAATGCAGTAGTATTCAGTTCTTAAGTAGTACACTTGAAATATATAATAGCGTCACAAATTAATGATTTTGTCTAATAGTTTTCGTTGTATATAATTGGTAGATTCTGTTAGAATATAGGAACGAATGAATTGAATAAAAATAAGAGAAAATAATAATTATGATTGATTTGCTTTAATAGAAATAAAAAAAATTGCTTAGTTTAAACTGATCATATAGAACAATGATGAGTTATTCAAAAACATGTCAATAATTAAAGTCTTTTTTGTATGAAAAAATATTTAAAATGATCCCGAAGCATCATTTGGTCTGGTTTGACCTGCTGGCAACTAGAGTTTAAGTGGCGGACAGGAAAATATTTACTTCTCTTTGTTAAGAATACCCCCCCCCCCGCCCCTCCTCTTCTGTTTTCACTATTTCTAGTTCTCGAAGACAATATAATCAAATAAGATGAAACTTTTATCACAAATAGAGCACCGAAAAATCAGGAGATGAATGTTCGAGGAAACAAAATATTCAAGAGAATTTTGGAGATTTTTTTCTGGGAAATTCTGATCTTCATAAGTTAGAGTTCTAATTGTCTACGCTCACTCATCAAACTTTAGCCGATTGAGATGAAAATGTTTTTGAAGATACCTTAGACTAAATCTCAGAGGTAATTTTAAGGTTTTTCAAAGATTTCACTTTCTTTTATTTTTTTTGAGAGAAGTATGTAAATGTTTGGTGTCAAAACTGGAGTATTGGCTTTCAGGATTTTGTAAATCCAGGTAGGAAAGTCAAAAACAAAAACGGTCAATTTCACTTTTGGAGAATACTTTCATATATCAGTAGTAAAAATGTTATCCCTATTGAACAAAGTTAGATCCGATTAGAACACGGTTCTATGAGAAATTAGTGTTTCCCCGAAAAACATAACAGTAGCTACTAGAAGCTGTTTTTTTTAAAGGATTTATTGAATCATTTTAAAATTGTGGAATCATTTTTTTCTATTTTGTATGTTATAGAAATATGGTGTCTTTTATAAGATTAATCTAAATATGTCTCAATATAAATTAATTTCTTATTGGGTTAATTCTTTTCCATTGGATTCATTTTCAAAACATTATTCTATTAGAGTGGTTGTTATTCAAACCCTTTAACTAGTGACATAACCAAGTGTGGACTAGATCAGGCGCCACTATAATACNCTCTTTGTTAATTTTATTACAAATAGAGCACCGAAAAATCAGGAGATATGTGTTCAAGGAAACAACATTTCGAAGAGAATTTTGGCGATTTTATTCTGGGAAATTCTGATCTTCATAAGTCAGAGTTCTAATTGCCTACACTCACTCATCAAACTTTAGCCGATTGAGCTGAAAATGTTTTTGAAGATACCTTAGACTAAATCTCAGAGATAATTTTAAGGTTTTTCAAAGATTTCATTTTTTTTTATTTTTTTGAGAGAAGTATGTAAATGTTTGGTGTCAAAACTGGAGTATTGGCTTTCAGGATTTTGTAAATCCAGGTAGGAAAGTCAAAAACAAAAACAGTCAATTTCACTTTTGGAGAATACTTTCATATATCAGTAGTAAAAATGTTATCCCTATTGAACAAAGTTAGATCGGATTAGAGCACGGTTCTATGAGAAATTAGTGTTTCCCCGAAAAACATAACAGTGGCTACTAGAAGCTGTTTTTTTTAAAGGATTTATTGAATCATTTTAAAATTCTGGAATCATTTTTTTCTATTTTGTATGCTATAGAAATATGGTGTCTTTTATAAGATTAATCTAAATATGTCTCAATATAAATTAATTTCTTATTGGGTTAATTCTTTTCCATTGGATTCATTTTCAAAACATTATTCTATTAGAGTGGTTGTTATTCAAACCCTTTAACTAGTGACGTAACTAGAAGATCGTGTATGATAGAGCAGAACCCTACAATTTAGGGATTAATTCCTGTAATATAGTGTTAATCATGATAGTTACTACGCTATTTTATCTTCTAGTATTATAGTGGCGCCTGATCTAGTCCACCCTTGGTTATGTCACTACCCTTATCATCAAATAATTTCTCAGTGAAAGATTCACTTCAAATTCTTTTTTCTTCGACAAAGTGCCTTTCTATTCTTGTTGGTGCTGTATCTGTGGTAAAGATATCAGCTTGATCGATTGTACCGCCTTTGAGAACAAGAAACGGCCTAAGAAAAGAGGAGGAATACTCTTAAATTCCGTTGGAAAAGATTAGTTTTGAATGCTCTTTTTCTCATAGTATATAAGAGCCCAAGAAAAGAAATCTAATGTGCTTCATTAAAAGACAATAAGCATACAATGTTAGTGTTGAACGTTGGATTTTTTTCTATAATAAGAATTGAAAAAAAATTGCCGAGCTAATTTCGGAAGTTCTGAGAAAATTTATTGCTCATCAGTTAACAGAATCTTTGAATTTAAATTTTCATTCTAACCAATAATATTTTACCGATCGAGCATATTTTTAATTAGAAGAACAATGAACAATGATATTTTTCTTTCTAGAACATTTATATTTCGTTGGATTAAATCTGAAATTCATAAGAAATAATTTTGTTTTCTTTTTGTTTTCCTCTTTATTAATGAATTGAACGAGACACTCTTTTTGCTGTTTCATAGAATTTAGTTTCGGTTAGGTGGTTTATGTTTAGCAATGGCTTCTGTAATCATAGATTCAAAATCTGATGTATCTTTGCCATGAATACGAATTATATGCGAACCAAATGATCCACGTAATTGAAGACGCTTTGTCATCATACAACAACAGCAACATGTCCAACACCCATTTGTACAAAATTTGCAGTAGCAACAATTATCGGTTACTTCGCGAAGTTCAGCAACATCACGTAAATATATAGAAGTATCAGTATAAGGTTTTTTACAACAACAACCACAACAAATACAAAATTCTATACGTGATACATAACGAGTATCAGTTAGACTTGTATAATAAACATCACCAAGTTGACAGCATCCTGTTTTCAATTCGCAATGGTAAAGTAAACGTTCACCAGGAAACATGCCAAAATTACTCTGAATATCGTATTGTTGTGGTTGAGATGTGACGATTGGTGCATTTGGTGGATAAGTCATTCTATAAAAAAAAAAAGAAACAAAATATACTAAAATTTGTTATTGAGTTTTCATTTAATATTATGATGAATACATTATTGTCAATATAATCTTATGTTTTTCTCTATGTATTACTGTAGCTGTTGATTGGGCTAAGTTTTTTTAATAGTTGTGAAAAACTAATTTCTTGTTTATGCTATGGTTATTGTTTTTTTGTTAAATTTGGATTCCATTGTTACAATATATAAACATATGTTGAATAAGTAAAGAAGAAATCATGTTTTTTTTTCTTTTCTTGCTCTAGGGAACTTTGATTTGATGAGATTATTTTGTAAATTCCATTACTAAATAGTTAGAAAGACAAGTGTGTTCGAAACAAATTTAAGATACATTGTCAAATAAAAATGAACAATATAAATACTCTTTTGCAATTGATGTCATATCAAACAGTTGTCAATGTGAAAATTTTAAATGTCTATGTGAATATTTTCTAACAATGGAAAAGTTTGTATTGAACAGATTTATTCGACATATATTATAGTTTATTTAAGCGTCTTCTTTTTCTGAAATGAATTTTCATCGTTTAATCATTATACTTGAATATTTGTAAAAGGACATCATAGATCATATCATAATATAATAATTATTACTCAGATATTATTGACCTAGATTTATGAAGAAATTAAATGAAAACATATATAAAAGAAAAAGTTTGGCATAAACTTTTCAAATTTATATATTTGACCTAGATCAAAATCAATTTACACAGAAGAGTAATATCTTTATCGTGGTTGTGGATGTGAATAAAGACAAGCCTTCTATTCTACCTAGACTCGTAAATCTACTCATTCATATAAATAATGATTTCAGTAGAGAAAATTTATTTTGAAGAAGAATATTTCAAAATAAAAATGATGATTGATTTCCTTTGTGTAGGATTTCTGAAAAATGAAAAGTCAAGCTTTTCAGCTTCTAGAATTCACAAATAGAATACTATTAGAATTTTCTCTGAATAATAAAGAGTGATTTAAAAGTTTCGACACTTCTCAGTATATTGATAATATCTATGACAAAATCTACATATAGTTAATTTATCGAAATATATAATTTTGTAGAGGAAGATTAGAGCTATCATCTGAAAAAAAAGACATTGTGAAATGCATAAATGTGGTCCAATGTTATAGTTATTTTACTAATCTTAAGTGAATACTTTCATCTTAATTTTTTTTTCATAAAGCTATATGTCTTTTGCCTGTATGAATTTTGTATAAGACTTTTTCATTTTAATGGAAGTATATTCATCATAATTGCTGATTATGAATGTAGTTTTGCAACACTTTACATATTGCTAAAGGCTTTCATATTGACAGTCTTATTTTACGAAGTTTACTGCTTTCAATTTATTCGTTAGTGTGTTAATAACTTGGATTTATCATTCTGACAGTTTTATAGAAAAAAAGCTCCACTATGCATTGAAAATCAAATAGATGAAATGTGGCTAATATAGAACTTATGAGGCATCAGTCGACAAGATGTAAGTAAATATGAAAATGTCAAACAAAAAACTATAGATAAATGGAAAAATTTTAGTGTAAAAATATATAAGAAAATAAGTAGCAATATTTCGAAAAGGTTGAAAACAAGATCAATGCATGACTAAATTTGATTATTGATATTTATACAAAAAGTTAGTCTAGTAAACTTATAAATCATTTAGATCTTTTTTTAAAAATTTAGAAAAGAAAATTTAAAAAAAAAATGTATGATGAAAATATTCATTCAAGATTAGTGAAATAATCATAACGTTAGGCTACATTTATGCATTTTAAAGTGTCTTTCTTTCAGATGATAGCTCTAATCTTCTTCTACAAAATTATATATCTTGATCTATCAACTACATGTAGGTTGTGTCATAGATAGCATTGATTTACTGAGAGGAATCGAAACTTTTGAATCACCGTTTTGTAGAACAAACAATTCTCTTCAAAATGTAACCTCATCCATCTCTCGATAATACCGAGATATGTCAATCTTACGAAAGGCACAAAAATTATGTTTCTATACAAAAGAACAGAAAAACATGACTTGTTTGTCTATTGTAAGGTGATCTATCTTGGTATTATCAAGAGTTAGAAGGCGTTTCATTTTGTAGCGAATTATTTATTCTATTATTCTGAGTAAATCAAACAGAATTCTATGTGTAAATTCTAGAAGCTAAAAAACTTTGTTTTCATGGATCCTATCTTATAGACGCTAACAATCATTTTCATTGTAAAAAAAAAAATTGTTGTTAGAAATAAATTTCTCTACTCAAATCACTATTTAGTTTCATACAAACGCTAATGAAGACGGGAAAAAATTGAAAATAAAATTATAAGAATAATTTTTGAAGCCATTGTATATTCTAGTGATTATTCATTGTATCACATAAATGAATGATATAAATTCCACATGCATTGATTCGATTTCTCTTATTAATAGTTTTAAATGAATTCAATAGTAAAAATCCTTAATGCAGTAAATTTATGAAGAGTTTTATTATCAATCTATGAGATTACATCGTTAATTATTGAATGAGTTAACATCTAGATTATTATATGATCTCATTTGTATTTATTTCAATAAAGAATTTCATTCCAAGTATAAGAAGAACCATATGTATTTATGAATTTGATAAATAATAGAAAAAGTTCAGTTTGAAAAGAAAAAGAAAGAAGTTTTATTAGAAAAGAAAATTAATAACGTGTAATAAGTTTATGATTTGCAATTGCTGCTGGCATTTCAACTTGTATATTTGCTCTATCGGCTTTCGATACATACAGTTTTTCAGAACCAAATGTACCTCGTACTTCAATCAAACTTGAAGGATGAAAACAACATTCACAACAAATATCACATAATGAAGAACAACAATGACGAGTTTTTTCAAATTCACGTATTTCAGCTATATCCCGTAAGAAAACCGATGCATCCATGTGATCTGGTTCATAAGAACAATTATAACAGCATGTTATTTCAGATCGAGTAAGTAATCGTGTGTCAGTAAGTGTAGTATGATAGGTAGTAGAACATCCACATATTCCATCTTCAAATGTATATTCATGTAAGAATATTTCATTGCCCATTAAAATAAAACTATTATGAATTTCATAATTACGAGGTTGTTTTGTAATAATAGCTGAGCCGACTTTTGACATTGATAATTATTCAATTGAGAAAAAAAGAAGAAATCTTCTGGTACGTTATAATGTATGTTTGTCAGTCAATATTGCAATATGTTTTAACTGATAAAAAGAAATTCGCATGAATATATTATTTGCTTTAAATGTTCGATTATGTACTTTTCTGTATTTACTTAGCATTAGTATGTTAACATGAAATCTTGCACATGCAAACATCTATGTAAAAGAAAGTTCAAAATTGGCTTTTCTCTTCTTTCTTTTTATGTTTTAAAAAAATTAAAAATCGAAATGGTTTTATTCTTTACTAAAATAAGAATTGAAAAATATTTTCTCCTATATACAAAACACAAGGATAAGAACGAGAATTATCATATTACTCGGGATACACAGCACGCAGGTTAGTTTTTAATGTAAAAAAAAAAAAAAAACAGAAGCAGATTAAAACACTATTAGCTTTATAAAAGTAATACATAAAATATTTTATCCTGAGTCATTTTAAAAATTTAATTGTTCACCTTCTAATTTTCCTCCTTTACTTGAATAAACATCATAATTAGCTAAAACATCTTTTAAATCTGATGCTTTTATTTGAACATATTTTTCTTCTGTATAACGAGGTGATGTTTCATTTGTTTCATCAGCAACTGATTCATAACCTGTTTCACCTTGCTTAACTGTATAATAACGTGTTGTTGTTGTTGTTGTTATTCGTCTTCCATTATTTTCTAATTCAACTTGATCAGGTGGCATTTCATATACTTGTGAACCAAGTTTTGTGAGAAGATGTGATGGAAATTTACCAGCATTATTTGCATGTGATCGTAAAAGTATTTCTTCTGTAAGAATCGGAGCATTCGATGAAATACCATCTTGTGTATAATTATTTGTTTCATAAACAACTGATCCAGAATTATCAGGTGCATATTCATAAAGTATTTGTTGTTGATCACCATATTCATCAACAATACCTGATTGAGATGATGATCGAACAAGACGTGCTATTGTATTTCCACTATAGTTTTGTCGTGAAGATGATAATTGATTGTAGCTTAAAAATAATAAAATACCATTTTATAAGAGATTAAATTCTACTGTTTTCTTACCTATTAAGAATTTGTCGAACATTATATTCATCTGCTTGTTCTATAGCAGTTTCTTCTTTTGATGCAGATATTTGTTGTTCTTGCATTAAAGCTAATTCTTCTTGTAAACCTAATTCAGTTAATTTACGTTGAACAAATTCTGTTGCATATAATTTATCTCCATGTTGTGTATAATAACGTTGTGGATCAGCTTCTGCAACTCCTAATTTTTTTACATGTTTTACAACTTCAACCTCTGGTGAACGCCATTCAATAATGGTGTTTCTTACACGAGCCGTTGGTTCTAATGGTTTAGCTTTTTCATGAATAACTTGACGCTTTTGTTTATGATATGGAAGCCAACGTTCAATAATAACTGGACGTGGTTTGGGTGGAAGATTTGGTAAACGTTCAATAATTAATTTACGAGGTGGTGGTGGAGGTGGTGGAATAACCTCTAGCAAAACAATAAGTATGAGACCTATCCAAACAATTTTTTTTAAAGAAATTAGTCACTTTTAATAACAGTTGTTGGTACTGATTTTGGACGTGGAGGTGGTTTTTCACGAATAATGATCGGTGAAGGTGTACGTGGTGGTGGAGGACGTTGACGAAGAATTATTGGTGGAGCAGCTGGTGGAGGTGGTGCACGAATTTCACGAATAATAATAGGCTACAGAAAAAAAAGAAAGAAAAGAAATTTATTTATAGCATTTAATTCTGATTCTTTTTCAATTTTCGACGAATTCGAGAAAACAATAAGAAATCTTACACCTGGTGGTGGTGGTGTATTTGGTTTTAAATATCTAACAGCAATATCTTGTTTATATGTTAATCTTTGTGTATTTGGTCGAACAACTAATTCTGGATTGGGATCAACATTAATTGGATAATTTTTCACATCAGGTGTAGCTTTTGCTGTTAATGCTTGAACTTCTTCGTCTTCAGTTACTGTATTTGTATATGTTGCATTTGATTGAATTAATTGTTTAACAGTTGAATCTTCTAAATAACGATTTGTTGCCGATGATGATAGTTCAATTCCACCATCTCGATAATAATATTCTCTAGAACCTGATCGTGATAATTGATCAGCATCATTATTATAAGCATCAGTTGTAAGAACATTTGAATAAGTTATTGTACCATCACCACCTGAACGACGTGCATTTGTTTCATCGAATTCATCCGCTACTTGATTAGTTGATGCACGATTTGTACGTATTGTACGACTTGTTGGCACATCAAGAACGTATCGACGAGGTGGTGCCGATATTGAACCTGTTGTAGATGACGGAGATAATGGGACACCAGAATCAGTACTAGCTGTTTTAGCGGTATTTGCTCCGCGACGACCATGCTGACGAATTGCAGTTGCCATCTAAAAGTACGAATATAAAAAAAAAACTAAATTGTCATCTCAAACTGATTGTAATAATACTGATTGAAATAGAAGAAGCTCTTCTTTCAACGGATAAATATTAGTTCTATTTCTATTATTGAAAAAACAAGGATAAAAAATGTATTATATTGTAACTCTCAAAAAAGCATCATTTTCTTAAATTTTATTTTATATTTCTACTTGATATCAATTTGCTATTAACTACCTTAACAAGAAAAGGTAATAATTATAAAAAATACATGAAAAATAGAAAAAAAAAATTATAGAAACGTATTATTTTATGTAATGATATAAATATGACGCACACACATTCACCTCGCCATATTTTTCTATACTTAGAAAAAGAAAACGAATAGACATCGTTCTTTTAAATATATTCACAGTACGAAGCGAAAGTGAGAATTTATGACATTGACAATGATAACAACAACATAAAAAATAAATAGCAATAATACCACAGTGATTTAACACTTGCCATATTACTATTTGTCAGAAAAAAATCAAGATATATAATGATCTTTTTTCTCTTATATTTTTTTGCATCACCTGCATTTGCAATATCTCTATTTCTCATGTGATACTCAAAAGATCGATTGTAAATGGCATGTAGGCGTCGAGTAACTAAATCTCAAAAGAAAAAAATCGTCGACATAAATTTGAAAGTACGTTTATATATTTTGAGGAATCAAAATACAAAAAGATTTTTTTACTAACCTAAGTGTCGTCTGTTGTGTATAGTTGTAATGACACGTGCACCAATCAGCAAAAAGTGTATATGGTTTCAGGTTTTATTTGCTTGGCTAATCAAGTGCAATTAATTGTTCTTCTTACTACGATAATAATGAACACGATGAAAGAATATACAGTTTTTTATAATTTATGGAAATTTCTCAGTAATCGAATATTGCTTTTAGAACATCTTGATTATGAATATGTATGCATATGTTATTACTTCGCTCCTTTTTCGTGCTTCTTTTTTTATTTCTACGGTTGCAACTTACATTATAAATTCCTTTTCTTCATTTTTGTCCTTCTTATCGTACTCCTCGTTCTCTAGTATTGATCAAAAGATTTGGCGTTGACACTGGCGCATGTCTACATGAGAACATATTGTTTGCCTTGCCAAAGGTCGCTATTCAACTATCGTTGGCTGAAACTTTCAAGGTCTCCTGATGCTACTACTACTACCTGAATAAAAAACGAATCTAATTGGCATGTATATGTTACGTTGTCTTAGTCACCTAATGTAAAAGACACTTTCTTTACGCGTCTACTTACATCCAAGTAAACGACATTAGTAGTCAAGAAAGAAAAAGAAAAAAAGAAACTAATAAAAAAAGCAACCGTGGCACTTTTTTCGTTTTTTATCAAAGAACGAAAAACTATATATATATATATACATATATTTACATATATATATATATATGTTTTCAAATTTTTATCTAACCACACGATTAACTGACTAAATAATTAAAATAATAAAACAATTCTCAGAACTTTCAATTTATATTTCAGTGTTGATTTCGTTGTTGTTGTTGTTGTTGTTGTTGTCGTATTTGAAGTTAATCTTTACTTCTTCATACATATAGTTGCATTGATAAATAAAAACAAAAACGAAAATGAAAGCAAAAGAAAGACAATAAAGAATAGAACAACGCAAAAAGAAGAGCAAATGTTTTTCTATATATGTTGAAATCACTAAATGAAAAATGATGCTTAAAAAGAGCACATGTAAGATGAGAGCGACCTTTGTTATTCATGGTGTCAGGTAAATCAAACAGAATATTATTTCTTGTCTTCTTCGTTCTATTAGAAGTCAAAATATTTGGTTAAGTTTAATAAACATATACATATGAAGATATATTTATATTGAAACAATTAAAATTATTGTATCGTTGGTAAAAATATTCTATCAAGTTTCTCAGTTGCGTCTTATAAAATATATTTATTGACAGAAGAATGTCATGAACATTTTATTATCAATGATGCTTCATCAAGGCCTTTTCATTCATTCATACACTACTTTCGTCATCAAGGTATTGTAAGCAATTTTACAGTCAAGAAATACAAACACTCTAATGAATGTATATCAAACAATTTTCATATTCTAACTTAAAATCATAAGAAATAATAAATAAGAAAATGATTAAATAATACAACATGGTTTCGTTTGGCGTTTTAAATAGTATGCCTGACAATTAATGTTATTCATATGAATATTTATCTAGAATGTTTCTCGAGTGGCAAGATTATTATTCAATATTGTTAATATAAAATCTATATTTGATTTAGAAATTATTTTTTTTGGAGCTATATACAAAACTAGTTATCTGCAATTGACTTTGTAACTATATACATACTATTCTGATGTAGTATTTGTTATTTACTTGATCGGGCAAACTACTTAATAATTAGTGAACGACTTTTCAATTGTCTTTTTTTCTTGTACTAGCCAGAGATATCTTAATCAGGAGTCGCTCTCCTCTCCCCCGCCTATCTTGAGAAATTTGTGTTTCTCCTCAGTGAAGTTCCAATGCTTTATTTATTTGTTTTGCTTACCAATTCTCAGAGAAATTTTCAACCTCAATCCCCTGAATTCAATCGATTTCAGTTAAAATTTTCCAATTAGCCTCCGAAGTCATCGATCTAGTTCTGATTAGTTGTGTTTAGTTCATCCTACTCTCTATATATTTCATCCCTTCACATTCAAACCTTTGACCATTACATACATAGTTAGAGATATATATTTATAATGTACTATTTGTAAGTTATATAACTGAATGGATAAGAACTATAGTAAAGAAGACTATTACAATTAAATATAATCATGAAGAACTAATACTTTATGTACTTACATAAAACATGATTTTATATTTATGATATTGACGTAAATGCAATAATATTGAATATAAATTGATATTAAACATTTAATGTTCATTCCCTTGGAAGTTCTCAAGCCAAAAAAAACACATTTTACTTATATTGTAATATTTAGAAAGTGCGCATCGTATTGGTTTTGAATGCATAATGTAAAAAATTGTACTGCATAGTTTTTCATTTTTTTAATTAACATTTTTTGTACTAGACTATCAAATATATTAGTATGTAGTAATGGACAAAAGCCTCTCACTATACGCATCTCGACTGCCATATACATACTATTGTCTAGAAGATTTGTGTACACATATTCTATTAAGAATGTAGGTCTAAGACACAAGTTTACCTCGAGTGTTCAAATGAAATGAGAATCATGATGCATGATAATGGTTCACATCTATTTGTCTTTTGAACTTCATAACTCTAAAACAGAAATAACTTTATGATTCGGTCCATTCTTCAATATTTAGAGGTTTGTTCCGATTATCTACCGTAGTAATTTCATCAAATCTTCTTAGAATTCTAACCATCGTTTCATGCCCATTTCGGTGAAGAAAAACTATCTGTCGGCCTTTGCAGAATATAATTCAGTAATAGTTAAGTGAATTAAGCTGAAACTTGTGCAATAAGCTTTGCTTGTAATTAACGCTTCATGATCATAAAAGAACCTTCCACTAAATGAAAATGTAATCCGAAGACAGAGAATTCAGAAGCATGTAGAGAAAACGATCTTCGATTGAATTACTTGATCTTTAAACTAATTAAAAAAAGAAGAAAATAGATTGGACTCTACTTGTATACTAAAATATCAAGAATTAGCCACATATTTGATAATAGATAACGAATAATTTAATAGGCAACTTTTGTTTAGGTTAAAAGCTTCAG
Organism: Rotaria sp. Silwood2; assembly: GCA_905329745.1. Taxonomy (NCBI): domain Eukaryota; kingdom Metazoa; phylum Rotifera; class Eurotatoria; order Philodinida; family Philodinidae; genus Rotaria; species Rotaria sp. Silwood2. The sequence continues at coordinate 356,672 of CAJNSZ010000042.1, forward strand.
GTAAAGATAGATGCCCTTCAACATAATTCTTGTTGTATTTATACAACTGGGGCAATCTCGTACTTCTGAACTCAATTCTTAATGCAGTATGTACGCACATATTTTTCAGACATCCAACATGTAAAGTAACCGAGATACTTGAAGTATAATTTTCTGTCTGCTACTGCATTTCTTCATGTAAGATCTATTTTTCCATTATGAATTCACCGAAATTATCAATCTAGTGACTTCTCATTTTATTCATTAGTCTCGATATCTAGTTATATATTAATTTTAGCTTAGATCTTTCGCACTCTAAAGAATAGTTATTAATAATAACACTAACAAACATTTGCTATATCTATTATCAATAGATCAAATGTGCTTCATCTTGAAATTGATAAATAGAATTTAATATTAAACGGTAATGACAACGAACATTTTTTATTGAAATATTAATTGAATATTCAAAGATTCTCTGTCTATGAAATAAAGAATTGGTGAAATATTATAATACGTTACAAAACTCTTTTGGTTCAGAAATTCTCTTGCCATAAAACTAGTTTATTATTTTCACTGTTTTATTTAAAGATTCTATTACAGTTTTGTCAATTTTTGAAAAACCTGTATTATCTTTTTTTTTTGACAATGCTTAGACTCAGCTGTTTTCTAATCAGTGAAAAAAAACAATATAGCACAAGATATGTTGAAAGATTTTTGTGCTATCGAAAATTTTTATTGAAAATGACTAGTAATGATTACTTATTGATTGGCTGTTCTACATTATAGCAGAGCTGAGTAAATACAAACCATTTTCGAGTACGAATGCGAATATAAGTACAGCGAAAATTGCACTCAAGAACGAGAGTTTCAAGTGAGATTACTTCGAAATATATGTTCAATCTCGTTACACCATAATTGTTGAATATCAATGAGTGCACTGTTACATAAGAGCAAGGATGGAAGAAATCAGCTATTTGCTTCATCATCGAAAGAGAAAAATAGGTACCTGATACCACTTGAATACAACACATTTTGTCTATAAGGACGAAAGTAGATAAGACCATTTTTCTGCCCCGGATTGTGCCATTTTTTTTTTATGTGTTGAAATCAATTCAGCAATGACACTCGATAACATTGCGAAAGTTTATTTCACGATGCCTCTCGATCAATTTTTCAAGGTACACCCGTATTCCTCCACGAGGTCAATAAAACCTTGACTATTCTTCTAGGGATACGGGTGTGACTTGAAAACTTGATCGAAAGGCATCGCGAAACAAACCGTTGAAATCATATGAGGAGTCAGTACTAGATCGATTTCAAGATAAGAACTGAAATATTTTGGGGGCGAACACACTGCCTTATCCGTCTTCATCTTTTAGAGTACTTGATATTCGAGTACGTGTACGAGCACCAGCTTTCTCGAGTTTGATTATGAGTACTTTGAGTATTTTTCTCAGCTGTACATTGTAGAGGATGCTTTCTGCTGAAAAAATGACTTGATGCAAAAATAGATAATAATAAAGTGGAAGTTAAGTTGATGAATAAAATTATAAAATTACATGAATTTATAGATTCGACCATTACTTNACCAAAAGATGCAGCAGATTCTGCTCTTTCTTTTGGTAGGTGACTTCGAAAGAAAAGACCAAACTATGGTTGAGAAAAAAGAAGAATACAAAGGGGGTAAATTCTATTGAGCTGCACTGTAATTTGGATGCATGGGGAAAAGATGACGATATTTGTCTTTTTATCTATGTACAACGTGTACGAGAATACGATTGAGACAACAATAAAGTAGGCTTTCATCAATACGAAACGACTAAACCATACCTTAGTAACGATCAAGAAAAGATGGATTGTTGGATCGAATTTTTTTCCAACACCCTGGCTGCAACCATGTTCCATTATTCAAATTCTGACATTTTCCTGTTTCGCATCCTACTGTCAATATTCGTCAAGATCTAGATATTGCAGAGATCACTAATCAATTCATTGACACGATACCAGAACGTTTATCGAATCTAAGGCTTTTCCATGTTGGACACAAAGAGATGTTATCAAATGAATCAATTGTTAGAATAGAACCAAACTCTCATTGCATATACTTCTTTAATAATAAAGAAAAACGCAGAATGCCAAATTTTGACGAAGAATACGTTAGGCTTCGGGCGAGTTCGATCTAGAAAAGATCGAATCTCGACTTAACATACGCTACGTCAAGTTTTTATAGATGTAGATGTGAGAGCGAATTTTCTTTTCTTCAACAATCCCAAACATGCACATCTATCAATATAGATCAGTTACACACAGCATTACTCTAGTACTCAATACTTATTTACTCTGACAATTTCTGACTACTCATGGATTTCTTTTCTATATCACAACTTAAAATTCTCTTTGGTTAAAATTCGTTCAGATCATTAGACTGTTGTTGTAAGAAAATTTCTTGAACTTTTCACTATGTTTGGGTCTTTACTGCTGCTTTGATTATAAGATGATTATTGGTTTTATTGAAAGAAAAAAGAGGCAAAAGCGTACTCATAAATTTTGCGATAGTATGATACGATATATTATGTTATCCAAGCGTTTATACTCGTGGTGCATAATGTATTTGATGGATTTTGTTGCTTTGTTAGAGTTTATTTGGCCACTGCAGCCTTGATTGCTGTTATGGCGCATTGTGGCATGCCTTGCACGCCACCAGCAATGCTGTTGCTATTAGAACTGAGCGTAAATTGAAAACTAACAATGGTGACAGTAAACGAAGCCGTGTATCCAGTCGGATAGATTATTGATGTAGAAAGCACAGTTTGAAAGAAACATTGGCCAGCTATGCTCGATTGAATGGAGAGCATGGTCGGGGACGAACGTGTCAGCACAATTTGACCCGTTGGACAACAGCAAGTCCATGTGTTGCAACCTGGATTGGGTATGTATGTACCTTCCCAAATTGGCATTGTAGTTGTTGTCACTAGGCAAAGGAAAAGTTGCGACTTTCCGAGTAAATATATGATCACGTTTAATTAAGGAAAAAATGCGATTGGTGAGTACAGAAACGGATTATTTACACACTTTCATAGAATGCGCTACATAAAAAGAAATGTTGATTGACATCTTTCATCAGCAAAAAGAAAAGCCTCAATCTGTTCATGCTGAACATTGCCGCTCATTGACAATAATTGTCTCTGGTGTCCAGTTTTCCAGTTTTTCATCCGTTTTTTAAACTGTTTTGCTTATGCAGTACATAGTCTCGGTAATTGTTTTTACCTTCTAAGGCAGTGTGTCAGCAGAAAGAGCATTTAAGAATAGACTATATTCCATTTCGATATAAAAGAAGGATGGGTGTTTTCGAAATAACTTTTGATAGAAACAAGATGGACATTTACGGTTTTCCCTGTCTAAATGATGAGGTGAAACTGTATCAAATCATATAGACCAGATTTTTCTGAAAACGTTTCTCGGGATCTGGCATCAAGTTTATTAAAAAGGAAGCATAGCGTAATGTAAAAGTTTTCGAATTCTAATTTTTAGAAATTTACTAGAATCTTTCACTAAAGATCCGTAAATTATGTTAGTCCGATGTTGCGGCATTCAGTCAATCATGGGTTACAAACATTTTGCTTCGCATTATCGGGATATTTTTCAGAAAAAATTGTCGTTTTTGAGGAACTGACATATTTTCGAAGAAAATAGCGAGTGTAAGTTTTAAGTTCAAGTTTCGCGGCTCCCTTCCCCTCCCTCCTCCGTACCCCCTTCGTTACAGACGCTCTGCAATCGAAGCCACCATTGCAAACATTCTTCGCCTCATTACAAACTTGAGCAATGGATAACAGCAGATATCAGATTTTCTAGTTTTTTGCAAAATTGTCAACATCATTGTTTGTGAGTAGATTAATATATATAATAGAGCGTAAAATCTGCCGTAGATATCATGGATATGTAAAATAGACTTATTTGCCGATTAATTCAATGCTTATAATAATGAGAAAATTAAACTAAAAAAACACGAGTTAGTAAAAATGAAAAGTAATGAGCGAATATCAATAATGCAAACAAAAATAGGGTACCCAAAAACAAACAATTTCTCTTTGAAATACAGCGAAATAATTGAGACAAATCTTTAATTTGCTGATTGATTATCTTCGAATGCAAGTATAATCTATGAAGGATTTTTCACTTCATCTATTTTGTAGTACTTTAATAAGACTAAAGAATATATGTGAGTTTCACATTTCAGCCTCAAAGAGGCTGCGCTAACAAAATTTTTTTCGGATTCTTTGACGAAAAATCCACTCTAAAGACCTATTTAAAGGCATCGACTTTTTTAGAAATCTTCATGAGAGACTCGGAAAAAACTGGTCAGAAAAAATGATCTTTACGAATCGATGCGGTTTCATCTACTATTTTAAATGATGAAAATCGTAGATCTCTATTTGGTTCCTATCAACAACTACTCCTATAATACTCAATCTTCATTTATTTTGGAATGGATAATAGTTATGATCTTCATGGAGTATTAGTGTGGCTGTGGTTGTGAATGTGCGAGAGTCTTCTCTTCACTTATATCGACATTCACACCGACATCTGCATCCGCTCACTGATTTATTCCTTAATAAAAAACAAATATCATGGTTTAGTGTCATACTCATTGGATTATATTATCATGACAAAAGTTGTGCTTTCTAGCTCTAGACGTGGATTTAATGTATTAAGGCGGTTTTCCAATTCTTTTTTTTTCACTTAGACTTCGTCTCAAATAAAATATCCCATCAAGTTCTGTTGTTTTTCTAAAGAGCAGAAAGTGGATAGATGATGTCGTAGTAAAACACATGGGCACAAGATATATCAAAATGGTTGAGAACCATGAGCAACTGCAATAGAACTATTCGAAATTCAGACGAGTTCTCTGCGTCGCGTTCGAGCGTCTATAATTTCTTGACATCGAAAACCATTAGTCAGCAAGGGAAATAGCTTAGTTTCTGAATGCAGACAGTTTCTGCGTGTAAGAACGTATCTGGGTTGGATTACTTTTCTATTTCTTGTTACGTGTCTAAGCATAATAGACTCTACAAGTCAGGTTGCTATGGTATCGAGCAAAACATTCTCTACCATGATTATTTCTTTCCCTGAAAAATCCAAAAAAGTGAAACATTTTGCCAAAGAACGATCTCTAATTTTCATGACTTTATCGTTCATATCTGATGGCCTGTTTGTTTGTTTGTGATTCTATCGTAATTTTCTCTAATAATTTCAAAATATTATCATAATACTCACTGGTATACTATGACCAACAGTGAATACGAATCCCGCAGCAAGAGAACTTTCGGTCTAAAATGCTCACAAATAAACAGTGCTGCGAGAAAAAACACGAATAGTAATATGTTGAAAAGCAACCATTTAGTCATATGATTTAAAAATAACGAAAAGCTTGTTATCGAGGTTCATGGATGGCAGTATATTTCTACCGTCAAAATATAACTAAGCGATCCTCAGCGGCATCGCTAGAAATTTTGAACTCTTTACGCTACTAGGACATACTTCATGTAGTGATGGCCAGAAGTGGAATGGTGCATTCATCTTGGATTTAATTTCGCAACCTAAAGTTTATTAAGTTACAAATGAACAATTAACCTAAAACTTTTCTATTTACCAGTCAATAGCTACTTTGAGAATTTTCTCTTAGTTGGAAATTAAATAGCTCTAAGTTACTGAATTACTCGCAAATAGCTCACTCGCATGCCACCAAGTTACCATTAAACAGATAAATTTTAGTTAACGAGTGACAGCAAATGAATAATTTTGAATTACGAAGTTTTTTGTAGTTTAGTAGCTTGAAAGTCAGATTGTTATTAGAAACTAGGGAATTTACAGAAACTAAATTACTAATAACTAATAGAGAAAACTTATTTATTATTTGTAACTAGGCAACTTCTGAGCTATTTAGTTATTGTGAAATATTCCAGTTCGAAGTTACCGAGTTACTAGTAAATCAAATGTAAGTACCACGTTCAGGTATAAAAAACCCAGTGAAAAACTAGTTATTTTTCTTTTACCTGTTGTAGACATCAATATAGTTGTGATTGTAGTTGTTGCTGTGATAGTGGTAGTTTGCGTTGTATTGCTACCTGTACTTGAGCTTTCGGCTGTGGTTGTTGTGGTCGAGGTCACGTCTGCGTTTATAATAATCGTTGCCGTGGTTGTCGTGCTGGCTGTGGTGATCGCGGCTATGGCTGCGGTTGTTGTAGTCGATGTTACTTCTGTTGTTGTTGTAATTATTGTCATGGTTGTCGCGATAGTTGTTGTGGTCGAGGCCACGGCTGTGGTTGTTGTAATTGTTGTCGTGGTTGTCGCGGTGGTTGTTGTAATTGTTGTCGTGGTTGTCGCGGTGGTTGTTGTGGTCGAGGTCATGGCTGTGGTTGTTGTAGTCGAGGTTATGGCTGCGGTTGTTGTAATTGTTGTTGTTGTGGTCGAGCTCATGGCTGTGGTTGTTGTAATTGTTGTCGCGGTTGTGGCGGTGGTTGTTGTGGTCGAGGTCATGGCTGTGGTTGTTGTAGTCGAGGTTATGGCTGTGGTTGTTGTAATTGTTGTTGTTGTGGTCGAGGTCATGGCTGTGGTTGTTGTAGTCGAGGTCATGGCTGTGGTTGTTGTAATTGTTGTCGTGGTTGTGGCGGTGGTTGTTGTGGTCGAGGTCATGGCTGTGGTTGTTGTAGTCGAGGTCATGGCTGTTGTTGTTGTAATTGTTGTCGTGGTTGTGGCGGTGGTTGTTGTGGTCGAGGTCATGGCTGTGGCTGTTGTAGTCGAGGTTATGGCTGTGGTTGTTGTAATTGTTGCTGTTGTGATCGAGCTCATGGCTGTGGTTGTTGTACTTGTTGTCGTGGTTGTGGCGGTGGTTGTTGTGGTCGAGGTCATGGCTGTGGTTGTTGTAGTCGAGGTCATGGCTGTGGTTGTTGTAATTGTTGTCGTGGTTGTTGCGGTGGTTGTTGTGGTCGAGGTCATGGCTGCGGTTGTTGTAGTCGAGGTTATGGCTGAGGTTGTTGTGCTGGTCATCTTAGTCGTCGTGGTGGTTATTGCTGCGATCTCTGTGTACGTTACGGAGGTAGTTGTTACGGTTGTGTGGGTGGTTGCGATGCCCGGAGTTGTCGTAGTCACTATTGTTGTTGTCATTAGGATTGAGGCTTTGAAAGAGAAACAGAGGTAGAATGAATAGGGATGTCAGGTGCAAAGGGTGTTGGATGGAGGATACCTGAAGTCTGATCCGAATGCTTGCTCTGTCGGCTGAAATAAATACTTGGGACGAGAACCGCGGCCAGAATGCCAAAAGACAATGATACTAACAAGATTTTGTGAAATCTACGAGAACAAGTCTATGTGCAAGTTGAAAGGAATAAGGAAGATACATACGGTATCATTGTGATTGTGTCAGTTAAACAGGAGCTTGCTTGGTGATTTTGGAAACTACTTCAAGAAAAGAATACGTAGTTTTAGTGCGAGCAGAGTAGATGAAGTTTTTGTGCGTATATGATCTGAAAATTTTAATTGTAGATGACTTCGATACTATTGGTAGCAATGGCAAAGTTTGCTGTATTAATGAATACTCGTTGCTATTGTTTTGTAACACAATTGGTCGGTTAATAGTTTCTCGTTAAAAGTAGATCTTGTAGCGAAAATTGTCGTCAAGGAATTCGCAATATTTGTTCGCGATTTGTGCGAAAGTCGATTAGCAACACGAGAAAAAATAACTGCATTAATTCTTTCCTGATCGCACACGATCGAGACGAAGAATGAGGTGAGGCTGTGGTTGTCGGTATTTCTGCGGATGTGAGTAAAGACAATAGGCACACTTACACAGACAGTCTCTCTTTCGAAGAGTAGTCTTAGTGACGTTAGAAAAATATAATGACCTGATGCCAGGTACAAGATGAAGTGAACAGAATCCAAATTCGAACTGTACTCTGACTTTTCATTTGAAACGGATACGATGGGGCAAAGAACAGAGGACGAGGTAAGATACAATGGTAAACTGCTTCAACAGCATTGAGGAATTTCATGAATTTCAGTCGACAGAGCTTAATGAACTGTGCTTGTAGCGAAACTTTAAAACCAAAATGAGATCATAATGAAAAGATATTTATTTACGAATTGTCTTGTTTTCTGATGTTTCGAGTAATATGACAAATTATGTGCCTTACCAATGGTCATCCGAATAAAAATCAAAGGCAAGTAGTCTATTTTTTAAAGGTTGAAAAAGTCCAGAAATCATTCTATTCAAGCTTGCAGAAAAATGTTTCGGTTATAATGCAGAGCACCACTACTTCGAAGTATTGAATGTAAATTGTGGACTTACAGATAAAATATTGGATGCATCTCTATCTCACGCGTAAAATACTCTCTGAGAATTTGGTATATAGCGTATCAACTTCCCATTTTAATGTCCAACGCAGGTCTTAAGGTCCCTCCTGATTATGAAGGAACTTTTTTCTACAACTATTTTCAAAATGGTTATACTAGTGCTTTCGAAACCGTGTCTATCAAGTAAGCTAAGGAATAGGTTATCTGTTTGATCAACTTTTTGAAAAAGTAGCTAGTGTTCATTCCAGAGACAGTCAGTGTGTGGTTTCTGAAAATTGTCAATCTTGTCCTTAATTGCATACGAAAGAGAGTGCCTTTTGCACTGAGATCATGCCCTAGTGTTAATCTAGAACATCTGATATGAATATTACATGGAAGTTCTGTATTTCTTCCAAAGAAATTTGTTATGCATGAACTATCGATATACATTTTGTCGAACAAAGTTGGTGTATCTGTTCCTATTCTTCAAAACCGAAGGAGCGTGGAATGTAAACCAAATCAAGGATGATATTCACGCCGATGAAACCACCTATTTTTGATCCATCACAAAGAAAGATATGCTTAAAAACGTTTTTCTTATTAAGACAAAGTCGAAAAGGCATGTATTTTTTCCTCAGATCTTATTTTGCCATTGTGATCAAAATTAGTTTTTTTCAACTTTTAATTACTCTAAAAATATATTTTTTGGAAAACTCAGTATATAAATATGACAGAACTTGAAATTCTGTGTCGTTCCATATATTTTTTGTTGTGTTTTGCATTCATGTGCTGAAAAATGATTTGAGTATTACATACGAGGCTCTTCATAGTTTTTCGAAGTGGGAGAAGCTAAATTTTTTTCGCAGACAGTGTGTAAAATTTTTCGCAGACATTGCTGAAAAGTCAAATGGGGAAGATGGAAGCGGCGAGGGCAAAAGGTTAGGAATTATTTTAAGCAGAGATGACATAAAATTTTTTCCAATGTCCAAATTGGGCAAAATTCTTTTTGCTCGGAATTTAATTTCGTACGAAATGTGGACTTCGGCAAACTTCACTAACTGGTACAGAATTAAACTCAATGTCTCAGAAAGAGACCATTTCTCGCCGATTGCTAAGAGTTATACTTTTTAAAATTTCCGAAAAAAGTCTTTCATATGCAATGCAGAGTCGTTTCCTAATATTGTTGCCACCGAAGGCGGCTACACTTATGATGATCAGTCGTTAGTGAAACGCTTGTTAAGCTTAATTTTAAAAATCGCAGTCGACTGTGATCTTGTTTCACAGAAAGACAACTGAGCTTGCCGTAAGAGGAAGGAAGGTTTACTAAAGCTTTGTTTCAGATTCGATGCAAGCTCTATTGTGTCTATGAGATTCGTCGAGGTTACAGACTGCGCGCAAGATTTGCGAGACCTAGACTGCTTACTAGATCTAGCAGAAGTCACAGATTTTCTGCCAGATTTCCCAAACCTATTCTGTTTTCTAAATCTGATAGAACCACAGATTGTCTGGGAAATACAGCAGAAACTATAGACTACCTGCGAAAAATATAGATATAGGCTGTCAGCAAGATTTACCAGACCTGCATTGTCTGCTAGATTTGATAGAACTGCTGACTGTGTGTCGGGTGCAGCAGAAACCACAGACAGACTGTAAGTTCTGACAGAAGTCAAAGACTATCTGCCAGACTTGCTAGTCATGTAGTTTCTGTTAGACATAATGGAACTGAAGACTATTTGGCAGATTCAGCGAAAACCATAAACAGCCTGCCAATTTTGCTAGGCGTGACAGAAGTCATTGACTGTCTGTCTGATTTGCCAGGCCTACGCTATCTGATATATCTGCTAATCAAGACTGTCTGCTGGATGTGCCAGAAGTCGAAGATTGCTTGAAAATTTGGCAGACAGTTAACCAGAAAATTTTCGCGGACACATAAAAACAGTGGGAGGGGCTAGCTCACCCCATCCCCTCCCACATCGAAAGCCACGATCACATAGACACTCGCCTTCACAAGCTCTAAAACAAAGTAGAACATTTTACTCTTTCTTTCGTCATTTGTTTCTAAAGTTCAGAACGATAGAATGTGCTAGACAGCATCAGGAGATATAATTACTTGTTCAAAAGATTATGTTTATACTCACAATAAAGTTGAAATGAAAAGCAAAGTGTCACTAGAAAATTCAATTTTTTTCGGCTTTCCTAAGGAGGTTATCTGAAGGGTGATCCAAAAGTCTTGGGCCCTCTCAGAAAAATTGTTCGTTCTTCCTTATAGTAAACTCAAAAATGCTCAAACTCTGGTATCTTATCCCTTGTAAGTAGGTGAATATTACCCCAAAGTTTCATGTCTCTACCCCTTATTATAAGGGAGATATATGGGCTAACATTGTTGAAATCTTATTTTTTTATGTCCAAAAAATAATGGTTGGCTCATAATACATGTACATGGGTCACTTTTGCGTTGCATTTTCCCACCACTTGATACGTTCTATTAAGAAAACAAAATATACCACAAGATGCAGCGCAAAAAGCTCTACAATCTACACAGTAAAGAGCATTTTAATTATGTAATTTTTGTTTTCAAAAAAAGAAAAACTCTGTACGATTAAGTTTGCCATTGCAAAAACTGATCGCGCAAAGTTTTGCTTTTTTTGCAAACAAAAATTACATAATTAAAATGCGCTTTACTGTGTAGGTTGTAGAGCTTTTCACGCTGCATCTTGTGGTATATTTTACTTTTTCTTAATAAAATGTATTAGGTCACAAAAAAGTGAAAGAAAAACGAATTTTTCCTTCTTGTAGAAAAAGAAGATTTTTTTACGACGGCGAAAATTGATTGCATAGAGTTTCGCTTTTTTTTTGGAATCAAAAACTATATAATTGAAATATACTTTACTGTGTAGATTGTAGAGCTTTTCATGCTGCATCTTGCGGTATATTTTGTTTACTTATCATGTGGTGGAAAAATGAAACGCAAAAGTGGCCCATTTATTATGCGCCAACCATTATTTTTAGGACATGGAAAAATAAGCTTTCTAGAATGTTAGCCTATATATCTCCCTTATAATAAGGGATAGAGACATGAAACTTTGGGGTAATATTCGCCTACTTACAAGGGATAAGATATTAGAGTTTGAGTATTTTTGAGTTTACTATAAGGGAGAACGAACAATTTTTCTGAGAGGGTCCATGACTTTTGGATCACCCTTTATGTAATGCTCTAATTATTATCCAGCACATATATGCACGACAGAAGAAATATATATAGGATGACAGAAAATTTTAAACTCCATCACAGTATATGTTTGTTTTTCTAAAAAAAAGTGTTTCTACAGTAATGAAAAATTGAAAAAATTAATTTTGATGACAGTCATAAAATAAAGTCCGTCAGAATGTGAGGATGAGAGTAATTTCATCGCACTCATTTTATTTTGATAATACATAAGTGCAAACTAATGCAAGACTGTTCAGATGGATTGTAAACTCTAAGCGTTTTTAAATTATGCGTTTATTTTTTGTAAAAATATGTTTTTATAGTGATGATATTTTTCAAATATAGACTGCAAATATTCATTTCGCGTGAGATAGAAACATGTTGAAACTCGTGGCCTTCCTTGTGGTATTGGTTTCAGCTGTGTCCATAGGCTATCAGATTTATACACTTATCTGGCAGTGTCGCTTTTGATACGAAGACTGCGTCGTACTATTGAACTTACTTTTCCCGTTTGGATGATGCATTGCACTATCATATCGGTGTAACTTTTCCATGAAAATGAAGTGAAACGCTATACACATTCTTTTAATGAGAAATGAAAAGTGTCTGTTTTGAAAATCATCAGATAAGCAAGAAAGTATATGATTGGTGAAAAATGTTGTTAATATATCATTTATTTTGTCGTTATTACAATTTCTCATTTTCACCGTCTTCATGGAAACACAGATGGTGTACGAGGATAAAACGGGAATGGAAACACAGACAATAGATAGAAATAATGAAGAGAAATAGGGAAAGTAATTAGAATTGAATGACGTCTTAGAAGCTTACTCACTCTTAAGTTACTTTACTTTATTGCAGAAGTACTCACACCCACATATGATTACTTTTTTTGGAAAGAAATTGGGTTTTAAGGAAAACTTACATCGGTATATGGCTATATTCTCTTCGATTTGTTTAGATTCCTTATGGTAACTGGTTTACTCGTGAAGCCTTTAACTGTCCTCTGAACGTTGTCGTTCTAAAGAGATTATGTGTTATTTACATACATCCAGTCCAAACAGTATCCGGGCATCCCTATGTTTTTTCGTAGCTCCTGGTTTGCGAAGCAGAAACAAGAGATAAATTTTTTCTTTTATTCCACCAATAGATAGTCCTTATTTTGTGCATTTTCCCACAGGCTTTCTAGCGGTATATTTGGAGATTATTTTTGATAAGAAATGCATTGTCATCTTTTACTCGCACTGTGGTATTAGGCATGTTCAAGAATCTGATTTCTTTTAAAATAGTTTACGTGGTAAAAATTATCTTCCTTCATTGAAATATTATACCAACAGATAGAGCGTCCTTTGCTCGTTCTAGCGGCATGCAGATAATATAATTTTAATGTCAGGAGATCGAGAACCTAATATATTGGAAAATCGGACATTTTCACGAGAAACGTCCCCGTAATTCGAGATGATAGTCAAAATTGCTGCTTTTTATAGGAAACCTAGTTCGCAGTAAGGACTATCTACTGGTAGAAAAAGAAAGAAATTATCTTTTGTTTCTCTTTCGCAAATCAAGAAATACGAAAAAGCATAGGGGTGTCCTTATACTTTTTGGACTGGGTGTATATAGGCAGGAGAATAAAGCTACAACGAAGAAAAAAAAAGAAAATAATAAGAATGAACAAGGAAGAATGAGGAAAAAGGAAGAAAAAAGAGAAACAGGTGAAAAGGCTTCTGAGAACTGCAAAGCCTCAAAAATTTCTTTCATCGAGTTTTCCAGTTGAATCTGTCATGCTATGAGATGGTATCCACATTGTGCCTATACTAAACACATCGGTGCAGAATCAAAACATTTTGATATATGTAGAAAACGAAACCGTCCCGTATATTTTTGCCATAAAGGTCTGTGAATGGTCAGCGAAATTTTCTCTAGTGAGTGAAAACCACCGAGTGCTCTTGCTAATGCTTTGTAGTATTTTTTCCCACTGGATGATGCAAATGAATTACAAAATAATTCAAAATTTTTATATTCTACCGGGATCTCCCAGGACCTCCAGTATCTCCCAGAACCTCCAGTATCTACCAGAATCTCCAGGATCTTCAGGATCTACGAGGACCTCTAGGACCTTCTACGATCTACCTGGACTCCCAGGATCTGCCAGGATCTCCAGGATCTACCAGAACCTCCAGGATCTGCCAGGATCTCCAGGATCTTCCAGAATATACCAGGACCTCCAGGATCTACGAGGACCACCAGGATCTACCAGAACCTCGAGAACCTTCAAGGATCTACCAGGACCTCCAGAATCTATCAGAATCTCCAGAACCTACCGGGGTTTAACTATGGTCTACTACGGTCTGGATGTGGTTGCCATGAAGCAACTTACATCACGTCTCTCTCGATGTGAGTACCACAAAACCCTAGTTGACCCTGGTATATCCTGGAGATTCTGCTAGACTCTGGTATATGAGAATAAATTTATAATAATTATATGCATATATTCCTATAAATATGTAATATAGAAATTTTGAATTATTTTGTAATTCATTTGCGTCATGAACTCTTTTTTCCAGTAGATATTAGCACACATCATTGAGTAACTGTTCATCATAGACGGAAGCGAGGAAGAAATCTTTCTAGCAAAGGCAGTGATATACACGTTGTAGCGATGTGTAGTAAAAGTGGGTGTCGGTATGGGATGTGGAGCCTGGATCTGTGTGTGTGGGTGTGGGTGTGGGTGTGGGTGTGAGAGACTAGAAAAGTAACATCCACAACCACACCTTTTACTCTCTCGAACTTAACTAACTTCACTTCATTCGCAAACTCATTATAAATCTTTACAGATTTTTCCTCACCACCCTCATCAAGACAGATTCAATGTGTGTTTGAAAATTTTAAGTTGAACATATATGAAGTTCTCTCATATATTTGCTGATATTGCATATTCAGATGCTTTTGCCATATCCGATGAATTTTCTAACGTCTTGCAACACTTATAAAATATATCTGCTGTTCATGCTTATAATAAAATACTTTTTATGTATGAAAATAAGTTCAAATGAAGGGCATTGTCTTCACGTGGACAATTGTACCGTTGAAAAAAATCGATTATCAAAGTTTATTTCTTTGAGAAGTAATGAATCAATCAGTATGCAAGAAACTTTATACAACAGCAATGAAGAACACACTCCTTCCTCCCTTCCCACCAGAATAGGGTATGGATGCCGTGTGGGTGACGAAGAGACCCACGCCCACAAAATAATTGAAAATTTCTATATGTTGTTGAGGAGAGTTATTTACAGAATTTACTGAGGTCTACCAGAATATACCACTATTAACAGGGATGTGAATGTAATCACAGACTCAGCCCAACCCGAAGTACATACACATCCTGGCAGACCATAGTACATTCTACAGATACTATTGATACAAATTATTAAGAACTGAATTGTTTTATAATTCATTTTTTTTATAATTACTTTATAATGCATTTGCGTCATCCATTGCTATTACTACTGTAGAATCCACTTCTGCATTCAATTCAATTACCATGGTTTGTTTTACAATTCTAGGTGACTCTAATTCGACCGTCAATAAAACTGTTTTGATTCATATTCTTATAAGCATAGGCATTTGATCCGAACTGTATTGAATAAAACTTGAAGAAACTTCGAACGAAACTATAGAAAATTCATGCAAATTGCTTGAACTGTTCAAGAGCTCTTCATGATTATTTTTATTTCGATAGACTTTTGGAACAGTCTATATTGTATCATCATACAGATTTTTCAAGAGGTATGGCGTAAATCTATTTATTGATGATTCTGTTTCATGATTAAAGAAATATTATTTTATTTCAAATAAAACTCGCGTAAATATTCTTCTTAAAAATTTTGAAAAGCACGAAAACAAAATACATTTTACATAAAAGAATTGTTAAACGATTCTTTGCTTAACATTGACAGTAAATAATTAAAAACAATGAAGAACATGTTCTTGAAGAATCAAGCAGATTTAGTCGATATTTTATATATATGCCAGTACTTGTTTTGGTTTGTTTAACCTATAGAAAAAATTACTTTCCTTGACATTATTTTAGTGAAACCTATTTCTTACCTTCTTGGGTGTGGGTGTGGGCATAGATCATCTCATCACACGCACATCCACACCCACACATCCACATCCTTGTCAAGTAGTACTTTGATCTAGGCGAGGGAAGTTACCATTACGTTATCGAATAGCTGGTAATTGAAAATTCGTGATCATAATTTCTCGATATGTGAAGGGCATTTCAAGGAAATAACAATTTTTTTTATAAAGTTTCACCGAAGGCTTTCAGAGTTGATGAATTCGAATCTGTGAACAGTTTCTCGAAATTGTGTGCTCGATTTCTCGACCTAGTTACCACTACTCTGAAGACAATTGTTCAAACTTGAAATCAACTCGTTACTTTTTCAAAGCAGCTTATCTGTAGCGGAAAAATCAAGGTCACAATTGTGAAAAACTGATCACAAATTTGATTTCCCGGACTTCGAAAGATTTTAATCAAACTTCACAAATAGCTTCTCTGTGTGACCCTCCTATGAAGGGGCAAAGTGTGAAATTCACAAGCTCTGACTGTTTTAATTTTATGGTATATTTGCGTAGGATTTAAAATAATTTATTTTAAAAAAATGTCAAATCAATGAATAAATCAAAATTATAACAATTTTTATAGCTGATAGGTACGATATGATATTTTTACCTTTTAAAAATGTTTGCGTTTAGAATTACTTTTCTACAAATTTATTTGATTCATGTAACATCGTGATATTGTTAAAATTCATTTTTATTGCCAGATACATCTTCAACACACCTTCTTCTCTCCTAATGATAATATGTATGCGACGCAGGTCATAGGAAGTGGAAAATACCATTTTACTCTTCGTTTTGTCTTTTCAACAACCGTATTTGCCTGCTATACACATTGATTTAACCGTTCAGTAATTTATCGTGCGCAACATCTTTTCTCACGACGAAGTTCGACATCAAGTATTGAGTTTTGCCTAAGCCTAGAATTCAATTGGTTCATACGTGTCTATCTCCGTCCTCTTCTGATAGTGCTAGATCGAGAATACGACCGCCCTATTTATTGGCACCTAGAATAAGATCGTTTTTCTACATTCAGAACGAAAACACGCAATATTTAGACTAGCTAGAATTAACAGAGTCCCAGAACGATCTACGCACTGATATTACTTGCATGTCTTTCCCCATCGCTAGGAAAACGTATCCAATAATCTTTGGTTTTCCCTCTTCTGGTTGCTCAGACCTAGCAGGAGGAAGTCGCAAGAACCCCGATTAAAACTTACACTTACTGTTATTTTCTTCGGAGATATACGTGTTCCACAAATCATTATTTCCTCAAAATAACGATCCTGTATCAAGCAATCAGGATGATAAGTTTTTAGAAACCGATTACAGATTCGGATTCCTCGATCCCGGCTATCTTTGGTCAAGTTACATAAGAAATCGTTATTTCCTCGAAATATCGTTTCCCGGTTGAAAAAATCACGTACACAATTTTGAGAAACTGATTACAGATTTGAATTCCTCGGCACCGAATATCTTTGGTCAAACTTTGTAAAAAATCGTTATTTTCTCAGAAAAACCTTTCCTTGCTGAAAAAAATCAACTACGGAGTTTCGAGAATCTGATTGCAGATTCGAATTCCTCGACTCCAGATACATATGGTCAAACTTTGTGGATGTAGGTTGTATCCTTGAAATATCCTTCACGTACCGAGAAATAATGGAGATGGATTTTCAATAACCAGTTGCTCGAGAGCGTAACGATAAGTTATTTCGCCTAAATCAAAGTACTAGTTTACAAAAATAACTGAATATTTCAATCGGATGAATGCACTAACAATTCTGTACTATAAGAGTATAGAAACATCAACGCTTGACCGAAGAACACACTATGGACCATATCGAGCAGTTCGATCTGTATCAGGGCTGTCACTTTAACTCTACTTTAAAAGTTCAATTTGAAGTGTTACTTTAAACTTTAAAGTTTAAAGTTAAAGTAATACACTTCAAAACTGTAACTTTAAAAAATCAACGTTAAAGTACGTATGTTAAGGATCAATAATGGAACTTGATTTTATGAGTAAGTGGTTTTTTGGAAAATAACGATTTTTATAAAGGTTGACGATAGTAAATCGGGGTCGGGGAATCCGAATCAGAAATTCAAATTTCAAAATTTTGAGTTTCACGTTTTTTCATAAGTGTTTTTTCAAAAAAAATCAATTCTTTTTATAGAAGTTCAATTTTTATCAATAAATCTCTTTTTACCTAAAAAAATTACATTTTTTGTCAAGAAATGTTTTTTTTCAAAAAAAAAAACAGGTTTTTATGCAAAAAGAGATTTATTGATAAAAATTGAACTTATGTAAAAAACCAATTTTTATGAAAAAACGTGAAACTCCAAGTTTTGAAATTCTGATTTCAGATTCTGATTCTCCGCCCCCGATTTAGTTTTATCAACCTTTATAAAAAAATCGTCATTTTTCCAAAAAACCCTTTCCATACTCAAAAACTCAAGTTTCACTATCGATCCTTAACATCCGTACTTTAAGATACTGTAAGGTACTTTATCGTACTTTAAGGTACTTCAAAGTACAAAAGTATCATGTTTCCCCCTTGTTTGGGCTGCAATGCAGCATAATTTGATGCTAAGTCCATCAAAACTCATGAAGATAGACAACAAAAGCAACGAAATCAGTTTGAAAATAATCATCTGGAAGGTTTTTGAACGTAAGGAATTTCATATGAACCGATATTTCCAAGATTGTTCTTTCGAATGATCACAACTCAAGCTGCATAAATTGAAATAATAAAAAGTTATTCGAAAACAATGGAGAACATTTTAATAAAAGCCCGACATTAATACAATATGAAAGAGAAATTTTAGAATGATTTGCCAGTTCTTTAGATTTCTAATGATTTAAAATATTTTTACCTTGATAGATCATTCAATGCATTGCAGAAAATGCGGAATTATTAGCTGACACCACAATATGTCAAAAAAGAACAATAAATGGATCATTGCTTTCTGATTCCACTGGATGTAAATTTCAGTAGAATGTAAACATAGTTTGAATTATAATTTTTCTAGATCCCATATGACATAGTAAACTGAGTTGGATCACAGATTTAGGAAAACGAACGTTACCTTAAGTGTAACCAACAGATTATGATCATCATTAAGTACTTATAAATGAAAAAAAAAGCTTGAAAATTATTATTCGTGAAAAATTATTTACAATATAAAAACAAATATCTATATGTTACAAAAATTCCATTTCTAATTAAATGCATTTCATATAGGGAGCTTTGATCTTTCTAGAGAGGCGATTTGTAATAATTGTTTTTCCACAATCTTAGAATTCCGAAAATCACTCTCAGTAAATGTTGCACCAAACAAATCAGCATTTGTCAAATTTGCGTGATTAAATATGCATTGTTTACAATTAGCGTATCGCCAGTCACTATGACTTAAATCTGCACCCGTAAAATTTCCATTGATTACTCTACTATATTTCATTGATGCTTTATGCATATATGCATTTGAAAAGGTAGTATCAATAAACACAGCATGATCAAATATTGAATTCATTAATTTAGTTTCAATTAATGCACATTTCGTAAAATTAGTATAAGTACCATTAACATGATTCATAGCCGTCTGATAGAAATCAACATTTAGACCAAACTTTGATCGATATAAATTAGCATAATCAAGTTTTGCAAACATAAATGAAGAGTTTTCAATAGCTGCATTTTCTAAATTTACTTCAATCATAGTAGTAGAATCAAATAAACAATTGAGACAGAAAAATGTATGTAAATTAGCATGATTCATTATCACACCAATGAAATCAACATTTTCATATGTAGCAGAAAACAATGAAGCAGATGTTAAATTTGCATTATTGAAAAACAATTTTGGAGAATTATGTCTAAGAGTACTCATCTCATCATCAAATGTTGGAGCATTTCGAGTCCAAGAAAAATCAGCATTAATAAGTACAGCACCATTAAATCTTGCACCGCGGATATTAATTTCATGAAAATTAGCTCGTATCATAATAGTACTTTCCAATGAAAGATGAAATAATACTCTTCGTTCAGATTCATCAATTAATTTTAAATCAGTTAAATTAGCGTATTCAAGTGAAACTGGTGGTCGATAATCGTCTGATCGATAGGTGATTAATTTAGCTTCATATAATAAACGAACGAGAAAATTTCGTCGAGCAGAATCTAGACGATTTAATGCTGAAAGAGTGGCAAAACGAGCGATAAGTGAAGCAGATGAACTTTTATTAAGTTCTGTACCATATTTTTCAATTAATTTACTTAATGTCTTTTGACATTCATGAAGAATTTGATCTTTCTGTTGATCATCGGCTATATCAAGGTCTTGTTTACGATTATGATTTGCTATTGCAAAATCACGGTTACTTTCTAATACAGTATAAACACCAATAGCGATAGGAATAGAAATTGATATGAATAATTGAATCCAACCAAAACATGAATGATTATTGTTTTTCTGTTCCATTTTGTGTTCTGAAAAGAAGTAATTTTGATTTGACGATTATATTAATTGTAGGTAACTGATCAAATTTCTTCTGATAACATCATACTTTATACTTGAATCATGCTGATGATAGTATTAAACAAAGAAAACAGACTAATATTGACTGAATTTCTCAAATGACTGAGTCATTGTAAGTCAAATGTTTTAAATCTTGACAATATATATATTAAATCTAGGCGTCAGTTTTCATACTCAACAAATATTTTGATAACATTGACAGAATAGATCGAACTCTAGGATAAGTATTACTCGGTAAAGCTAATTGAATTCGAACTGGAAGTTCTCGAATATTATTAACGATGATAGGATTTAATTAATTCTAACATTGAACGATACTTGAAGTCAGAAGAGATGTGAAAGTAATACAAATTACTAACTATTGTTACAGAATATATTACTATTTATAATGGATAAAATTTGTCAAGATGTTTTTATTTTATGACCTAGCTTAATTTACAAATCATATGTCTTGTAGATATTATCTGAGTTAATATTCTAATAGAAAAGAAAAGAAGTTTTTTTTTAATTCAATATGCAAGCGAGAATATAATTTACTTGATTCAAAATCTTCTTCGCAATAATGTAATATGATCGTATCAACATTCGATAACTTTTAAAAATTGATTAAAATATGGAAGGAAGAACGATTTTATTGGGTATTTAATAATGTCCTTGCACATGTCATAAACATCATGGTCATCATATTCGAATCCATTTAATATTGATTGAACTAGATCGATTAATTCTATGAATGAATACTATTCGAGTTTACTGAATATAATCCCACGGGAAATTTGCCACTTTTCGATTGCTATAATTTATCAAGTACTATTTTCTTTCTTAATAGTTTGAATTTTTTTTTTAACTATTAAAATTTTTAGACTTTATGACGTTGTTTTTTTTTCAAGTCATTAAAAAGATCAGGCTAAGACTATTATGAATCCATCAGTTCATGTTCCTTATTGAATGAGCTGATTTCAATGCAGTCATGATATTGGGGCAATAATCAATAGAACAAACAAAAAAGTACTTAAATAACAGTACGTAACAGTATCTCGGTCGAATATTCCATTGAGAATAGTCTTAGTACATATGTACTTCAAAGAGTTCGTTCGATTACTTGTCTGGCTTTCAGAGTATTCCGCAAAAATTGTTTTGAATAAGTTAGTTGATTGACAACTTACAAGTATTTCGAAATCAAGAACTAAAAAAGTCCAAACACATCCGAAGCTACTGAAAAATCCAAAAGATTCTGTGGCATACTAGTAGCAGAGTATCGTGAAATTAGTATGTTCATTGCAAAGGTAGAACGACTAGTTATGATAAAATTCAAGTATTTCTATTATGATTCTTACATCATTTTAAATAAGAACATATCTAATTGACTCATCGATGGTTACAAAATGCTTGTGTATACACTGTTATAATACGAGCTTTATTCAATGGACAAGTGTGTTCAAATAAAACAAATATTTATACTTATTGTTACTGGTAATTTAGAGCATTTTTATGCCATTTTGTTAGCAATGTAAAATATTCGTGCTCGTCATTGTGTACAATGGAAGATGATAATCAAATAGACGCTATTGTGTTTGTATTTCGTACAAAACGTAAAGGTATTATTAAGAATACACATAAACTACAATACAAGTACCAATCTTCGTTTTGGTTCACAAAGAATGCTTTTTAAAATAATCAAAGAAATAGTAAAACAACTAATTCCATAAAATAATATATCTAGATTCAGATGATTCAATCATCACAATAGGGTTGAAAACTGAATTTTGTAGCTCGACAACGATCCGTATGATTTTCGAAAATAATAGGTGTTATTACTTTTCTTTTCATACTAGTATCTGAAAACTATGTTTAGATCTCTATGATGAACTACAATAGATCTCTTAATTCAATATAATCAAGAACTCATTGTTTTCTATGAATTTCCTATTATAAATATTAATTAGATTTTGTGTCTTAATTGAATTTCCTCTCTTTATTTTGTTTTTGCTTCAGGCTATTGCAGTTTGCTTTTGTTTTGATAATTGATATATAGGGAGGAAGTATAGGCTTCGTTGCATCACTTAATATATTACTCATAAATAATATTCAAAGTTCAGAAAACAAAAAATACATTAGAAAAAAAAAATGACGACGTTTTTTATTACTGCAATGTACAATAAGAGTTACATTAAGTTTTTGTCTTTCCTTTATTTTTGTACTTCTGAACAAATATTACTTCAATTATGGTCGAAATATTTATTTAAATACAGAGATTAATAATATCTTGCTATATATCATTAATTAAAAATGATAAAAAATCAAACTGCAGTAATCTGAAGCAAGAAAAACAAACTAGAGAAATTCAATTGAGACGCACTGTATAACAATAATATTTAGTTTAAAAATCGAACGTATATTATTTCAATATTAAATAGATGATACATTTTTTCTTTACATTTAGATACATATCTGGTGTTTTACAAACTATTATTACAGAAAATAAACAGTAAGAATTCGAATGTTTAACAAATATTCGAAAGAAAAAAAATTGCATACAAAAAAATGATTAGTTTTAATAAAAATATCATACACACAGACGTCAAAAGTTCATTCGATTCACAAAATATTTCTCTACCTAATATTTCACTCTGCTACACTACAATGTGAATATTTTTGTATAAAACCTATTCTCATCATTAATATCAAGATCAAAAACCTTTTATATCAATGATAAATTCTAATAATTTATATAATAGGAGTTCATAGCGCATGTTCATCTCATGCCAAGTTACAACTTTTTAAAATAATAGTTTTATTTTATTTTTTCTTATGCATGTGGTTTTCCACTGTGTTCAGCAGTGCAACCATGTTGATCACAACTACTATGCCCTATATTTGATGGATTAATCGGTGGTAATGTTTGATTTGTGCTTGGATGCATACCAACTGTATTTGTTATTGAATTCATACCTGGCGGTGCCGATTCAGTAGCTAATTTCCCATCTGAATCTTGTATATAGTGAGTAGATGAAGACGACATTTTTTTCTTTTTGGTAGGTTATTAGTAGAAATGATTCTATGTTAACAATCTGAAAGGAGAACTATGTGAGAGAATAAGAAAAAAAACACGAGAGAAATGGAAGGAAACCGACCCATGATGAAAGAATAGGAGAAAACGCGCAATTGGATATTTTCCCTTCCTTACTGTCGTTAAATGAATCAATCTCATATAGAAGAAAATAGTTGGGGATCATCTATTAAAGACATTCAGCTAACAAACCGCTAGCGAAACTATTGTGGCATTAAAATGCGAAACATGTTGTAGTCACTCTTGTTATACACAAGAAACTTGTTGTATTCTATCTATTTTTTGGGCATATTTTTTCACCATCCTTTTATTTAATCCATCAGAAAAGCAATAAGAAACTAGTGGATATATTAGAACGAGACTTTATTGATATATATACAATATCCGTCAAGGTTTATGATGGGAGTCCTAAGTTCTATTTCTATACTTTGACACTCCTTCCACATCGTGTATCATAAAACCGTAGTTTTTGACCTCCATTCCCTCTTCTTGAACGTGTAGAGTAGTAAAATACAGTCTTCTAAAAACAAGCCTGCTTGCTCAAATATACCACATCCTTTTTATTAAATAGCAATTCATTAAATAAATAAATGAATATATTAAAAAGTGCTCTTCAAAATAAAGTAGGCCTCAAAATTCTGCGGAAAAAATTGTAGAAAAAAGAAAGATATTCATAACAAATGTCTGAATGTCCAGACATATTTGACCACTTCTCATTTGTCCAGATCTGTCGAGTTTTGACTGATTTTCCTAACTCTTTACCTGAATGTTCTTTATGGATGATCCCCTATATACTGAAAGAGTCACTACATTACATTATCATGTCGACCTCCTTTCTTTTCAAGGAACTTTCCAATGGCTAGAAGAAATATTCAACTAATATAAATAAATATGTACACCTAACTATTGAACTGAATATTATTCAAAAACTAATTTCTACGTTTTTCAATGTATTCAGAATGACAGTATTTTAAAGAAAATTCGAATATTCCTAAGAGCATCAGTTCATAAATTGTACCGATGATATGCTTGTTGAAATCAATTTAAAGATTCAAACTTAAGTATTAACATTTGATATTCTATTCAAAGTTAAAGAAACAAATATTTTCTATCGTTATCATCTTGAACTTGAAGACAAAATTGATTTTGTTCTTTTGTATTAAATTAATAGCAACGCATTAATCTACTTCATTTATTTTGTAGAAATTTATCTTTTTTCTTAGTTATTATGATTTCAAAATCTTGATGAATTTCAATAATCATATAGGCGGCACAAATTAAACTTTCTAGAGGAAGCAAAAATTTTTTTTTGTAAACAGGTAATTATAAAAAACATTTCAGTTGAAGTCTTACATTGGTCAGTTTATTCATTTTCAAAATATTGTTTTGCGATACAAAACTTATTCACAAGAGTATCTAAATCAATATGAAAACAACGTTCAATATTAACTAAATAGTCTCTCTTGAACTGTTGGGTGTGAGGGTCGATGAGTACAGAGAAGATTATGAGGCATTTATATCAACGATGCCAACTTTTAATGTTTCAAAAGTAACAAGCATTTTTTTTTATTCACAATTTTTCTTCAGTTTTTCCTTGATATCATAATGAGACAGTTTTGTAGTAGACTTCAATCGTCTAGAGTGATTTAAACAGATAAACAGAATAGTTTGATATATTTTGTGTTAACTGTCTGCTATTAGCCTGTTTTCATAACTTTCAATAATTCTTAGTTTGACATGAGTTGTGTTTGTATGATCATAATTCAATATCATTTTACACGTCTTTTTTCGTTAATTAAGCTCCATGCCCGCAAAAAAGTCAATTTTTATTAGAAAAATCGAAATTGACATGATTTCATCAGAGGTCTGATCTTTCATCAGTAACATGATCTTTTATGTGACATCTTGTTTGTTGTCAAAATTTTTGATGATTTCCATCATCTTCGGCTTGAAAGATATGCTTTTGTTCTAGAAAAAAGCGAGAAAATACTTATTATTTCTCTTTGATAGACCATATCAAGATGCAGAACATGAAAGAGTATCTTTTTTGAGTTAGACTTAGTACCTTTTTAATTAGAGCGTCTTTTTTCTTGAGTTTTTCGAAGCATTGAATTTTCCTGTGTTTAAAAAGCAAAAATTTGAAAAAAAAATGGTTCTGTTATGCTCTGCATCCTCACATGCCTTTTCAAACAGAAAAAAATTAAGTATATAAAATAAAGACTTACAGAGAATTTTGAGTTGCCAAGTAAGCTAATTTTAACTCGTTTGTTTGTTGAATATTCCTCGAAAACATCATGATACAGTGCTGAAAATTTTACCGTAGCCTTTTCACTATAGCCTCAACATATTCTAAAAATGTCATGTAATTTAAATGTACCTGATCTAAGATCGATTTTTGAGAGAAATCTTAAGAGATTCATCAAATTAAGTTTAAATAACAGCGTAAATGATTATAAAAATGATTGAAAATACTTTTAATGATTAAATTTCAATTTCTAACTTAAAATTGTGCTATTATCATTTATTTGAATATGAGCAAAAACGTGTTTGGCATTTTTTTACTTCATGATCAGAGATGATTTAAAATTAAAAAATTTTAAAATCAACAAAATTTGCATATTAAATATGAATATTTTTTAAAGACAGACTTCATCGAAAATTTTTCCGTTCTAATCAAATTGATCTTTTCTTACAACACCACATATGTGTTGTCATTTCAGAATATTTGTTCAAATGTCGGGATCGTACATCGAACCAGAAATAAAACAAACATGAAATGCGACTGCTACTAATACAGAAGAAGTCTTTACAATTTAAATAGCTACAACAGTTGAACTCTTTTGTTCAGGCAAACAAGGATTACTACATAGTTTAAGGCTAAACCTTAAAATTTAGTCATTGAAAATATCTTTGACTGTTTTAATAGCCATCAAACGATTTTCAACAATAGGTTGAAGAGTTACTTAATCGACAATACAAATAGAAATAAACTATTATTAAATTATATCATTGCGGCAAACTGTCTGGCAACTATACTCTAAACACGACAGAAGAAAAACAAGACAGGTAAAGAAAAAGTAACAAAGAAAAAGAAAATTAGAGTAGCACTTTTGTTAATTAGTAGAGAATATGTTACTCTCAAAAATAAATGAGTAAGGATAAGAAAATAACACTAACGAATGTTCATAGCAATTTCTCTAACATCTTCGAGCAGATGGCTAAGCAGAGTTTAAGAAAATGTTTTAAAAGTGTTAAAATAATGGGATTTTAAAATGCAGAAAAAAAAAGCAGATGAGATGGCAACATTAATTAAATATATTAAAGTTTAAAAATAGTGGATCATCAGAAAAGTAAACATGATAATCAAAGTAAAATATTTTCTTTAAAGAAAAAAATGACAAAGAACTTTCTCGTTGACAATCTGTCAAAAAAAATTCTTTCCATTAGTCATCATATACTTCAACTAAACATTAAACTTCCGATGAAAAAATCTGCAAATGGCTAAAACTAGAAGAAAATATAGACTTTTGTTACAAATTTAAAACTAATAAATCTTATTTTATCGATGTTTTCTATTCTACCTGTGACTTCTAAAACTACAAACATTTTGGCTTACAAAATCAAATAATATAGAATATATATATTTAATTTTTATTTCAGCTGTTACATCTTGCTGCACGGTTTCATTGCATTAACAACAGCTGAGACGTCATCAACATACTTGATTTAGTGCCTTTAAAGAAAAAGCCTCAATATGTGATATATCACTTTTTCCGATGAATCTTATCTCAGCTGGTAAATATTATTGAGTATAGTAAAGCCTCAAAGGGTTCCTGTTTATTAGTCTTTCTTCTTGATTTATGACTATTTTAACGAATTTTGCAAGAAAATGTTTTTAATCTCTTTCAGATTATCTTCAAACTCGACAGGTGAATTCAAGCTTCGTATAAATAAGATCTTCAATGAAATTTGTTAATTTTGAAAGTGTCAAATTTCGCAGAATATCCTATTTTGAGACATAAATTTAAGAACAAACATCGTTTATTCGATTAATATTATTTTCTTTGTTCTTATCTGAAAACAGAAGATGCTGCGAAATTTGATACTTTCAAAACTAATTAGTTCCATTGAGAATTTTGTTTCTGCAAAGTTTGAAGATGATCAGAAACAGACTAAAATGATCATAACTACACAATAAGGACTTATATAAACGAATTGCTTATGGCTTTCTTTAATCTCAATAGGGATAATCTAATACGATGAGACGAGTGGTCTCAAAAGGCGATTTGTGATTTGACGAAGTTTCTCCGTGAAATATATATGTGCAATGGAGACTTGATTTATTTATAGCATTTAATCAGGACGATTAAAACATCATTAACACGATCTAGCAAAATTTTTCTATCATATCGAATAACATTTTAATGGTTGCTTGTTTTTTCATAACGAAAATTATTTGAAGATGTACAACAAAATCATCTACATATGTTTTTTTCTCGAATCGGTACATCATTCTTGTGTCACAAATAAGATTGAGCAAAAAAAAAAGATTTATATTTTAGTTTTTTATAGAGCTTGTAGTAAATCCATAGAACTAGAATCCTTATTACGAACTTTTATATTGAGAGAACGTACTTTAGATAACCGATTTTCTCGAGTAGTGATTTTTCATTATTTCTTCTTAGGGGCTATTAAAGGAGTTACACAACTTCTCATCCACGGTCACTACCTTGTTTTCAGGGATTAAACAGATCAATGTACTGTCCAAGCAATTCGTGCATCTCTTTAGAAAAGCTACATATTCGTTAAAAAAATATGGTTTGTTGCTGATATGGAAACGTGTCAAAAATGTTGTTTCCTAATTAAATATTGTAATATATATATAATTTGCTTTGTACACTATACTGTGGTTCTTGTCCAGGCCAACGATACTTTTAACTAATTATTATGATTGACAGTGGGCAACAACACAGAATGAAAGTCAGGGTATGAAAAGTGTGAGAATGAGCGTGTCGTCGGTCTGAAGCAATACCTATACATTATTCACAAATAATGATGTGAAATGAATGGTGGAAAAATTTGGTAATTAAAAATATTGTCACCCTTTTGCAATAATCATAACATCAAACAAGTTTATTTTACCTTTGTTTTTAAAGTTATTATTATATAATAGAAAGTCGAACCTCACGAAAAAAAACTTTGCTTAAAAAAATAAGGTGTCAGCCGTTCGACATTTAAGTAAAATGCCTTTTGACGTTTCTTTTTGTCATAGTTAGATCAAGCTCTTTGATTTAACTATAGAAATATTCTTTTCTTGATGTATTCAGACGACGTTATTGTAGTGAAACTTACGATAGTTAATTAGAAAAAATCAGAAAAGCCTATGAAAATTGAAAAACTTCAAAAGTATCAAGTTTTTGTATCGTCAATATTCATCCAAATATTTTTTTTGACTTGTCATATTGTTAGAAAACAAACTAATACATACTTCTTGAAAAATATTGTTTGATTATGGAAAAAAAAATTTTCTTTTCAACATAATAGCAGAAAAATCATAAATACGGGTTTATATTTTAAGAAATCGACTATCAAAACTTCAGTTCAGAAAGAAACGAATATTATGTTTAGAATCAGCGTAAAAATCTGTATCGAATAATATACTCAATACTTCATCAAATCTTGACCTTAGTAGGAGCACAGATCACAGTATTAGAAAATCAGAGTGAGGGATTCTAAGAACTAAAATCTGAAGAAAAGCAGTTTTGAGTATTGAATATATTAGTCAATACAGATTTTTACGCTAATTCTGAATATGATATCCATTTCTTTCGAAACTAAAGCTTTGATGGACAACATTTTAAAATAGAAATCCGTATTTATGACTTTATTGCTATTATATTGCAAAAATAGCGATTTTCTCGGCGATTGAAACAATATCTTTTCGAAATCATCCATCATTCTTTTTGTAACTTTATTTTGAGTAAAATTA
This sequence comes from Rotaria sp. Silwood2, assembly GCA_905329745.1. NCBI lineage: Eukaryota > Metazoa > Rotifera > Eurotatoria > Philodinida > Philodinidae > Rotaria > Rotaria sp. Silwood2. Next base: position 385,904 of record CAJNSZ010000042.1, read on the forward strand.
AGAACAAATATATTTGGATAATTATTGAGGTTACGGAGACTTCATACCAATGACATATTTCAATTTTTATAGGTTTTTCTGACTTTTCAACTTAATATTCCTCAGTTTCAATACAAAGACATTGTCTGAATATGCTAAAAACAATATTTCTTATAGGTAACTCGATGAAACTATATCTAATCATGATGAAAAAATGCCACAAAAATTTGCTCAAATTTCAAATGGTCGACATCTTACATATCGTACTTCATCTATTCAATATTTATAAGTATTTTGAGTTAACAAGTCATGTAAGCAATGATTAAATTTGTTTGATCATTACTAATAATGTATTTAACTAAATGCATCTCAAGAATATTTTAGAGAATCGATTGTTCAAATAGTCGTATTAAGATGAAAATATCATCAACATGAAACTCATTATAAGAATTTGATATTAAATTGAATATAAAAATAATCTCAAAATTATTTTCTGCATTCATGCAAGTAATATTATCGAAATTAAGCTTGAAACAACAAGTAACAGCTGTTTATCTGGAGTGTCTCATATAAATTATATTTTGCGTATAGATATTTTCTTTTAATAAACTAGAATAAACATGCAGAGTGGGTGATATACATATCACTAAAATAAAAAAAACGAGAGATTTTTGCATCAGTGAAAACAAATCCGTTGATTTTTTTCGTTAGCGGTAGAAATTTATTCAAATCTTTTCTATATAGATAAGATAAGCAAATACTACGGTTACGTATTATTGTTGGTAATATGAAAATAAATTTATCTGTTATCAAATAAGAAAAATACATGTGTAATGTTTCATAAATAATTTTTAGTTGTCGTTTAAGAGAATAATGATAAAAAATCAAAACGAACTATATTGATGCACGCAGAATAAATTTTCAGATCTAATTAGTTTAGAAGTCAACGACTACAAAATTTTGAATTTTCAAACATGAAACACTGAGTTTTGCAATAAAGTTAATGTCCAAAGAATTGTAATGGGGCATTTCACTTCTGCAACACGAATCTCAACATTTAAACTCACTATTAGTTTTAAAAACTTGCTTTGCGAGCATCAATATAGTTCGTTTTGATTTCTTATCATTATTCTCTTAGACAATAACTAAAAATAATCCATGAAATGTTTTATATGTATTTTTCTTACTTGAAAGTAGTATATATTTCTGCTATTAGAACGAACAAAACCTTGAAATTAATTTTCTTTCACTAATGAAAAAATCAGCCCATTCGAGCGAATTGAAGTGAAGATATTTTAATTTATTATTGTAGTGCTATTTATGGTCTACCCTACATTTTAATCTTCAAAACAAAATAAGCTTTTTTTATGAACTAAACTTCAGCAGAATATTGATATCATTTTACCATCGGATGCTAAGCAAATATAAAATTCATTTTTTTATCTATCTCAATCGAATTGTAAATATTTTATAATAGAATAATTCTCAAGTCTGTAGCTTTGTTTTTTTTAATTTTATCATTTTAAAGAAATAAAAGTAGTATTGCAATTTAAAATAAGGCATAAACCATGAAAAAAAGTAATATAGAAGAATACACGTTCTTATGTTTAAATTAACCACTCGATGATACTGCATGACTTGCGATCCATTCCGACAAAGCTTCTGGATTTCGTGTCTAAAATTTATATATATATATAATTTTCTATCGAATGAAAATATTTTTATTTCTTATATTACTTGAATATAAACTGTTCCAGGACCAGTAAATCGACAAACAAGTCCTTCACCAGCATGCATTCCACTCATAAGACCACCACCGGTTCTTTCAATTGCATATGGACAATTCCATGCAACTAAATGTCCATTATCAACAATCCATTGTTCACCTTGTCTTAAATAACGTTGTACAATAGCGCCAAGAGACGTAACAAAAATAATTCCAACACCTGATACACGATGAACAAAAAGACCTTCACCAGAAAACATTGCTTTACCCAATCCTTGAGATTTCGTGTCTTTTACAACACCATGAGTCATAGCTAAGTAACCACCTTTGCCTATATTCCACTGAGTTTGACCATCTAATTGAATAGGAACGATATCACCCCTATAAAATAAAATTAAAAAAACGATAGTTCTTATTTTTATTTTATCACAAGAGGCATTAAGATATTGAAATATTTTTAACAGACTTTTATTTGTTTTTCATAGTTGAAAAATGTTCACTTAAATTTACTATGAAATTATAATATAGGATACTAGTACTAGTTAGAAGCTAATGAAAATCTTACCAAATAGGTGGTGCAAGTAAGATTTCTCCAGGACCAGTAAATGTTGACTGAGCCATTTCACCACCTGTCAACATTTTTTTGAATGAAAATTTGAATTTTCCTTTGAGTGTCACTTCTGGACCCATAGCAACCATAGCTCCTGGTTGTGCATAAAATGGAATATTTGGTTGTAAAGTTATTGAAAGAAGTGCATTTGTATCACGATGATCTATTTTGTAATAACCACCATTAAATTGACCTATTACATCTGCTAAACTAGTAACACCCGACGGTTGTGCTGCTGCTGCTGCTGCTGCCATTTGTCAGTATGAAAATGCTTCAGAATGTTTTTTTTTTCTATTTGATATGAAAAGATTAGTAAAATTATAAGCTTTGTATATATATACTTAAGAAAAAAAACGCGAGACAACTATGCGTAGAGAAGAAGAAAAAATGAGTTAACTATGTCGGGTATACAAATATATGTGCATCATGAGGGTCTCTCTCCGTAGGATGAAAGCAATGAAAGAAGGAGAATAAGTGTTATTCATTGAATGACTCAGAAATAAAATGGAAGGAAAAGAAGAAAATACAGACTAACATGTGTCGACGTCAGCAAAAAGACAAATAAGAGAGTAGGATGCTATGGAGAATAGATGAATAAATTCATACAATTTTTCTTATTTCTAACAACAATGATTGAGAATGCATTTAGGTCATATTTCAATCAAATATTCGATGTACGAAAGCATCTCTTATATGGGTAGTATAATATCGATATTTGAATCAGAATAAGGCCTTGAAAATATACTACGCATTGACGTTAGATAAAAAGAAAGAAATTATCGATTTTTTTTCATGCGTTTGCATATTTGTCACACCTGTTTTTTTTTAATGTAAAACATGTTTGATGAATATTTATACATCGTTTACAACGAATATTCTTTGAGTTATTAGAACCAATTTCCACGATTTACATGCCATTCAAAAAATTAATTCGTGGTTATATTAACTTACAAAGTCATAGATTTTAGATGTCTGTGAAAGCTATTTAACAAAGACAAAAAAGGAGATACAAACTTCAAAAAGTAACAGTGCAAGTAGTAACTGATGATGATTCGTCATGTAATTACGACGAATTCATTAGTCGTATATGATTAAACTATAGAAAAATTTAAACTAAAAATGACAAAAGTCAATTAAGTACAAATGACATGTCGTTTTCAAAAGAACGATAATACATTTAAACACAGACGATCTTCATTCGTGTAGTTATCGTGTTAAAATACAAGCAAATGTAGCGGTTGATATGAAACAGATAAACACTAAGAAATTTAGTTAATGATTAGATCTTCTTGATTAAAGAATTCAAGCTGATACTTACAGGGTGAATCATAGATAGCACTATGGTAAAAAATTGAAAGATCTCTACTTCGATTCGCTCGAATGAGCTGATTTTTTTGGTGAGTGATAAAAAATCTTTTTAAGTTCTTTTTTCAGACGGATAATAGAAATAAAATACAACTGTCCAGTTACATTTTGGGTCTCACTAACAAAACTTCATTTATTATCAAATTAAAAAAAAATCATATGAAATGTTTCATACATTTTTTTCAGTTGTTATTTAAGAGAATAATAATACGAAATCAAAACGAATTATATTGATGCACATAGAACAAGTTTTCAAAGCTAGTAGTCAATTAAAATGTTGAAATTCGAGTCCCATAAGTAAAATACCCGATTGAAGTTTTTTTAACACAAACTTCTTGTAAAGATCAGTATTCAACGTTCGAAAATTCAAAATTTTGTAACTCTTGACCTTTAAACAAACTGGTTTCTAAAAAATTGCACTACGTGCATCAATATAGTATCATTCATAAATTTCATTTTGATTTCTTATTATGACTCTCTTATATAACAACCGAAAATTATCCATGAAACGCTTTATAATTATTTTTCGTACTTGACAATAGGTAAAATTTCTTTAATGAGACTAACCAGATAACTTGACAGTTATATTTGTTTCTATTATTCGTATGAAAAAAAAACTAAATAATCCTTTTACACTAAACAAAAAAATTAGCTTATTTGAGCGATTCGAAATGAAGATATTTCGACTTTTTATCGTAGTGTTGTTTACAGTCTACCATGTATATAAAATAGCCCTTATTGTGATGATAAATGGTTATCAATGTCTTTTCTCCTATGTATTTTATCCCTTCTCTTCTATGTATGAACTATTGACCGTTTCTTTGAGTATGATTCGCATTGTTTCGTCTTTTCATTTGATGCGAATAATACCTTTTTAGTTCTACCGTGATTTTTTCACATTGTCATTATTCATTCGATGTTATCGATCTGTTGAAACTACATGATGACCTATGCATGTATCTTTAGTATGGGTTCTCTCAACAAGAAAAGAAAAGCGTTCCTCTAATTTATAAATACGATATGTTATTCTTTTCTTGATTCATAATAGAGATGTTTATGTTTGAAAAATAAAAAGCTTTTTAAAATTTTTTTACAAAAAGAAGTTTGAATAACAATAACATACTTTCCTTGCTTCAAAATCATTAGCATGCAAGTTCTATGAGATAGTAACAATAGAAAAAGAAAGAAGAGATTCTTGTTGATTCAATGAGACTTAATTACATAAGTATTAGGAAAGATGTAAAGAAGTTTTATTTATTCTTTTTTCTGCTTCTTTTTTATTTCAAACATATATCTGACCCCACTCTTACTGGAAAAATGTCCGCACATACATATATATATATATATATTCTTCTATCCAGGGAAAACATGTACATATACATATAGCGGTGGATGACTAGATATCATAGAACAAAGAAAAGGTATATCTAGTCATCAAAAGAAATATAATCAGTTACAAATGATATAGCTATAAGAAAAGAAAAACGAAAGAAAACAAAAGAGACCTAGATAAATGAAATAGAGTGGAAACGATGTGAAGGGCGAGCCCGTAACAATAAGTTAGGATTGCAGCAAGATGAAACGATTGTTTCGTATTCATCTGACAATAATTTACAATCATTCTCACCCTTTATACAAGCATAAACATAATTTGATAGCTGAGTAAATAGATTTGTGTAAAATGTATTCGATATTGATATCAAAATCTGACAAAATAAATACATAGCATACGGCGTTCAAAAGCTATAACTGTGACTTGATTGACATCTCGAATTTTATTATTATTATAAGACTCGTCATAACTATCACTGTATTGACATGTCTATATTGAGAAATTTATAAAAGATGATAAATGAAATTTTCATTGCTTTTTATCTTATATAACTTACTCACAAAAAAAAAACAAAAGCAAAAATAAATAATTTTATACTCGAAAAGTAAACAGTAAACTATTAGAAAAAAACTTATTTCTTTTTTTGTAGATAAAAAGACAAATATATTCTTTTGCGCATATTTGGTTGTTATCTCATTCTTTTTCTCTTGTGTTAAAGTAGAAAAGAAACTTGTTGGATAGTATATGATCAAGTTCTAGAAAAAAAAAGCTGTTACTACAATATATATGTGATTAAGATATGCAACATAATATAGTTGCTGTTGCTAATCACACGAAGATTCTCTTATTCAATCTATTTTCGAACACATTTCTTCGCTATCTGCTTACTTAATTTTGGAGAAATACAGTAAAAAAGTAGTTCAGATATCATAATGAAACGCTATTGATATATGGCCAGTAATCGTATATTAACAACTTATATTACGACCTGTGACAAAGGAGAGACGTTGCTAAGGATGTCTGTCATGTCTGTGGCGAGAATGAGTTCAAATTTCTACCTCTAAACTTCAACCCTTTTACATCATGTTTTACAAAGAGCCTATAACACGTATTACTTTTCTTATTAACTGTTTCCATCTGATATCAAAGCTCATCATTATCTAATTAAATACGAGGTAAGTTATAATAGATTTTATTTTTTTATCATCATCATTTTTCCAAAAATTTTCACATACAAACTCTCACGACAATATATAATCGGTTTGAATAATAATTTTAAAAAATCATACAAAAACGGTTTTAATCAAAACCTAGTGTTTGTGTTTCTAAAACGGACAATAGATGAGCATGAGTATACTAATGATATCAAAAACAACGAAGGGTTGTTGTCTGACCGATGATACACCATTGTATAAGTCTGAATTGCAACAACATGTCGTGATATTTCCTCAAAATCGGGTGCATTCAATGTCATACATTTGTTATCAACCACTTCGTATTCACTGATATCAACGGCATCTCGACTAATGACACTTACATCGGTTTTGATTTTCTTTGAAAAATATAGTTAGTCTTGTTAAAAATGTTAGAGAATACGTAATTTTTATCGTTGGCTAGATTGTACCGTGACTTTTCATGCATCTGCAGCTTGTCTTGCATTAAAAGGATCATTACAATCTGGTTTACTTACTAAGAATATTACATTGATGCATTGATAGGCTTCAGTAGACCAGATAACTATAAGAATTTTATCCTCGAATAATTGTTCAATGTATATTCTATGTTTAAAACTTATTAAGTGAACAAACGAGAGCGACCAGAATTAATTTCAGGAGTGAATACTTGTTGAAGTATTGTTATTTATCGTCAAGCACAGCTGAAATGGGTAATAACATGGATTAAATGCTGTCGTTACTCTTGTATATATATTCATCATGGAGACGTAATAAAAGTAATTATGTGTTATCTCATCTTGCAACACAGTTGTGCAATATTCTTAGTTTGAAAAAAACTTCTATTTTTACATGAATGATGGTCGTTTTCGGTTGGTTCTGTTTGTTAACTGCTATCGTTTTTCTGTTCATATGAAAAGAACTTCTGGAAATTGATGAAATATTGAAGAGTCATAATAGACCAGTGCTGTGCAATGACGTTGAGTTTTCGTTAGATGAAGTTTATCGTATTTACGCCACTAAAAAAATGGGAGGATCATTCATTTAAAAAGTAATTTGAAAATGTTTTTAATGAATATATTACAAGATATGCCTTCAATCTTTTATTATTTTGTTTTGCTTGTTTTTGATGCAGTAGTAGTTCTATGAGATGATGAGAATTGGGAATCTTCGTATCACCCAAAAACTGACGCGTATATCCTCAAAATAGCTGGTTTTTCGAATATTCTATATGCAGTTAACGGAGTATAAGTGTAAATGCATTCAAAATAATGCTGTTTGAAGTCCTTTGTCTTCTCTATTAGACTCTTAGTTGTGATATAATCGATTAAATCTCAGAATTGGTTAAAAATGCCTACTTATTATCAAAGGATAAAGGCGTTGGATTTCTATCACTTAAAAGACACATTTTTGAAGCAAAACATTCTTAATTTGCTTTATTTGTTAACATGTTTTATCGTGTCTAGAAAACAAATGAAAAAAAAAGTAAAATTTAACGGACTTGTACAGTTTCAAAAAGGGGTTTTTTTCCAGAAGCCTTCTCTTTATTACTCATTTTATTTTATTAGATATCAATAGATCTTCGTTATTAAGTATTCACAACCAATATTCGGATCAATTCGAATAATTCAATGCAGTAGCATATCGGAGAGATAAGCCGCACACTATTCTGTTACCAAGATGCCAAAAAACGACGAATTTGTCAAGCTGAAATTTTCAATTCAATTACAGTCACAGACATAAATTCTAATACCTAAGGTTTCCATTGGCAACCAAGGTCGATCAGTCATACTCATCAATCGCCATACGATTAGCATTATTTGATGACGATGTAGTTTATACGTTTTGCGAGAATGTTTTCGTCCAAGATGTAGACTACTATTACTATTTCTGTATAACAAAAAGATTGTATTATTCACCTATGATAACATATTAAAGCAGGAGTGTCTGTTTTGAAAAAGTTGTCCGAATTCATTGAAGTTTGGGTAGCTTGTAGAAGTAAATAAGATACATGCATCATAAAATTTTCAGTTTGATATGCTTTATTGAAGAAAAGTTATAATGAAAATATGTCTGTATGAAATTGATGCAGATATAGAATAAATTTTGTTTAGTACTATTTTCATAAGATTCATCGGCTTTTTAGATTTCAAAGTATGACAAAAATTGGGTGTGGATGTGGGCATCAAATCAAGTATATGTCAAAAAAACACTCACACACCCACGCTTAAATTCTCGCTTTGAACGTGCAATTATCTGTTCTCACTTATTTTCTCTCTGTCTTTTGCCAAACGATAATATTGCGGTCATACTCATCCTCATCCAGGTGCTCTTGCATCATGTTCATCTTGGTCAAAGTTTTGGACTACACATCAATGAAAATATGTAAACATCGGTGATTCTTGAAAAAAAAATCAATGATAATCTGTGAACATAAAGTCTCTACTTCGGTGAATATTGACTTTTCAGAAAGCATCGATTGAAATATGTGGAATCACTCTGTAGTCATGTGCGATCATCAATGATTTTGAGAAAGCATGCGTTTTTATTGATGAAAACAACATTGCACCTGAAATAAAATATGTTTTTGTTTTATGTAATCCACTCAGAGAGTCGTCGAAAGCAGTAATTTTGTTTTTCTAACGAGTGATTCTTGATAACAAAATCTAAAAAACAAAACTTGCTTTACATTTTAAACAGTTTGTTTCTACAGTAAGAGGTCTAGGCATGAAATATTATGTCGACAAGTGAATAGTTTTGAAATTTGCTTACACAATCGGTATAAAATGCTTTCAGAGAATACAACTGACCAAATCAATTCCGAATCGTACTACTTGTTCTTAGCTCCATAGATGAGAAGCCACAGCACTTGATGATAAAGACATTTTGAAAAAATTATTGTGGACTGAAGGCACCTTTCATCACGCCACTTTCAAGCTCGATCAAAAGAGTCCTGACATCTGAAGTTGATTAATTCGAATGCATGACTTTTTTTATTCGTTCTTTCAACCTGCATCCCTCAAGTCATTATATCGGTGTATTATGTAAATATACCGCCTATTTTTTCATTAATGTTTTGATCATCGACTAGAAGAGCATGTTTGCATTTTATTCCAGTGTTATTCAGATTATATTTTTGCACGTAGAGGACAAATGATTGCTCATGATGTATAAAAATGAAATCGGTGTTTGTAGAAGGCAACATTTCATTCCTCGTTGGTATTCATCATCATGGTATCAATGAATGTGTTTCTAGTACTTCTTATCGTCACTAAGCTTCACTCGTTTGTATTGCGGTCTGATCAAAATATTCTATCTCAAAACGGAAAATCTCAATCACCTATCTCTGTCGATCTATCTCAAACGAAGTATGGTTTATATCCACCATTTCTCTTTTCTACAGGTTATCGTCGACCCACAGTGTTTCAAGTGTTCAATCGTAATGGTGAAACAATTTCGATTACCCCCATCCTCGTAGATTCGACAACTCTGGTAGTTAGTGGTGGTTGTCTGTCAGGTATATTTACATTCCAAAGTGCCCATCTTCATTGGCCAATGTCAGAACATAGATTCACAAAAAAAAATTATGTAGCCGAAGCTCATTTTATTCATAAAAACTTGAATACAAATGAGACAGCTGTTTTTGCTTATTTCTTTACATTAGCCGATTCTCAGTCACAAGAGAATGATGACGAGTTGAACAGTTGGGAATTCGTTATACAAAGGTTTACTAACAATACTAATATGACGATCGTAGATGGACTATCATCATTTATGAAAGGAAACACAAATCAATTCATTCACTATACAGGCAGTTTGACAACAGAACCTTTTACCGAAGGTATCATTTGGATACTTGTCTCAAGTGCCATGAAATTGAGCGACACTTCGCTCAATCGTCTTCGCACAAATGTTGTCGCAAGCAATTATCGACTGATCCAACCTGCCAATGATCGCCTTGTTCGCCGGAGCTTTCTTTCAACTTCATGGAACACATAATAGAAAATTTCTTTATTAGTTTAAATTTATGTCACTTACAGTAACGATTAAAAATAAAAGGAGCTGACAAAGCATTATAAAAACATACAAAAAAAGTGATCTAAAAATATGTTTGAGATAAAAATATAAATGTCTCCACTCTGCTTGAAAGTATTGGACTGATTTTTTTATAAGTGATACAGAAGTCCATAAAGTTGTTTTTCATTAGATAACCATTAATGAACACTGGTTTCAATTGACGACATTCACTTTAATACAATGGTATAACATTGTAGAGTGTAGGTATATTGACGTATATGGCTTTGGCTGTGAAGGTCATAAGTTTACCTACATTCATCTGCCTCGCCTGTACCCATACCATAAACTGATATAATATTTCGAAGCTTGCTTTGTAATATACTCAGATCAGTCAAACAACGGCGACTAGTATTAGAGCATGTCTGTCAAAGAAAATACAAACGAATTTGTGCTATTCGTTGAAGGTGATAGGTAAAGGAGACAGTGAAGAAAATCTAATACGTGTTGTTTAAAAAACGGTTCACAGGTAGATAGGATAGAGAGCTGCCGCACACAAGTATTGACTAGATGTTTGATTGGAAATTACAGTGATATTCGAAATGGATACACAAATGAGTGTGACATTGCCAATTAATAAGAACTGGAAAGGATTAATTTGTACATGGACAGCAAAAGACCGTGAGGTACTAGTGTATGGGTTTGAAAATCAATGTAGCAGAAGAATAAATTGAAATTATTTTCGTGCACTAGTGGTTTACTATTCGTGATGGGAAAGAAAAAGGCTCGAGTCTCCGAACAATGCTCTTGCAAATTGAGGACTTCTCATTTATGAATATGTGTTTGTTGTTTGCTTGGTGGATATAAATACATTTTATAACGGCGTTTTTTTTGCTGGCTCTAGTCGTTCAATTCGTTGATTGAGTATTGAATACACTATCGACAACAGAGAAGTGTGTCGTTTTACGCTTGACTTTTTTTTTGTTCACTAGAGGACCGCTCTCGTATCTAAATCTGCTCCGCTAAAAACACGGAAGTCGATCAAAAGTTGGTATTTCTAGTACGCAGTTCATATTTGGAAAACCTTTTCTAGATAGTAGAAAGCTGTTGCTCTCAAATCATCTATATGCTAGGCTATTTTGGTTTTGCTTCGTTATTTTCAAGAGTAGATGTGAGAGTATCAATTGTGAATGTAAGATCCTAATAACGTGATATAAATAAGTCTCATCAACATAAACGATATTTTTTTTGTATTGACAAACATACCTTAAGGATCTGTATCAATCGTATTGTTATCGGCGACGGTTATAGCATTTGAATTTCATATAATACATTAACGAAATTTAGATTGATTAAAACATAGATATATAACGTAGGAATCTATCAGTTATAGTCAGATTTTTCAATAGCGGAGATAAATTGATATTGTTTATTAAATGTGAAAATAATTTACCGAACTTCAGGTGATCTGTCAAATTATCATATAAATAAAATAAGATCTTTCAATCATTGTTAGTTGGAAAATGAAATTATTTTTCAAAACTCTATATTAAAAATAATATGAAAGTCATATTGATGAACTATTGAAAGAAAAAAGTACATACGATTGAGAAATGAGACACATATCTAAGTTCATTTTGATGATTCCAAACATTTATAAATGAAAATTTCAGATTACATATAAGCCTAATAAATGGATGTTGAAATAACGAATCAGATAATATTTGACAAACTACAAAAAGAAAATTATTGAAAGTTCATCCGTTGTTGGATTGATCAAAATCTGAACAATCATCGAAAAATACAACACACTGATTGAAGGCATCTTGCTTATCAAAAACTAGAGAAGTTTTCATATAATTTTTAATCAATCTTCATCGATCATCAAGAAAAACAACATCGACATATTTCTGGCAACTACTTTTTCTACGACAAAGCTCATTGAAAGTTATTTTTGTCTTCTGTATAGAGAAACGATGTATTGGTTGAACAAATTTGCTTTTTAAATGCGACTGTTTGCATTTGAAAATATCATATTATTCTTCTCATAACTTTTACTTCATTTGATAAACTGTACTTATCTGAAAAAATAAATTTAACTCATTATTATCTTATTTTAACGAAAAATTCGCATTACTAAAAGATATCAGCTATTGTTTATTAACGTTTAAAATTTTGAACTCTTGTCAGATGTTTGATCTAATATATTTGTTAATCTCTAAGACATTTGCTTTATAAACATTCATGGATTCTCTATCTCTGAGTAGATTGATATTTACTTTTATGTCACGAGTGTTCTATACAATATGCCGAAGAAAAAGTGTATATTTACTTTTAAATAACAACATCAAAAGAAAAAAAAATTGATGATCGATCAAGAGATAATGGTGATAGGAAAAATCAATACATGATTCAAATTTATTTACTCAGTTGTTTCTTGTGAAATTGCTTCATAAGAAACAAAAAAAAACATCTGATTTGTCGTTCGATCGAAGTTATCCCAAGTATACGTCATTCTATGATGGATATCAAATTTTTCAATAGAAAGTTAACCTTGACATGTTGCCACTTTTCGTTGGTCAAGTAGCAACTAGATATAATATAAAATGTCAAGTGTCATTTCCAAAACAAAAAACAAAGATCATGATCAACAGTCAATCTATTTCCTTAAGTTGATCGAAAATAGCCAATTAACAAGTGATTTTATATTGTCAGAAGTAGTCCGAATGATATTTGATGAAAGTCTTAACATATTTGCACCGAGAAAGTTTTTTTCGAAATAAAAGTTGACAATTTTTGTTAGCATTGCATTTGCAACCATTCTATCATTTTGAGCTTGTGAATACATTTTCATCTTTTATTTTACAAAAACAAACATTGTTTATGCATTCTTTTCGATTACAAGAAATGTTCACTATTATAAGTGAACACATATTTGCGTATCGTTAAATCAATGGTAAATAATACTCACAAAAGTCACACAGAAAAATATATATTCTAGAGAGAATCGCCTGGAATCAAAGAATATATTGATGGTTATGACTATTCACATTTTAACTAAGAAGTTAACCGAACCAATCAATAAAATACACAAAAAACAGGCTAATGATATACGGTGAAGCAATGTTTAGAAACTACAAAATCCTGCCGATGTTTCTATTTTACGTGATAATAAGTGCGCACATTACCTATGAATATTTTTTTCTCTATTTATGTTTAATCGATATCCTTTTGATGATGTAACAAACGTTTATTCTACAATTTTCTTTAATTGTATTTGTTTTAATAGCTCTTACAGATGCAGATTCCTATTACATGTTTTTGTATATTTCGAAGTGAGTGAAATAAAATTACCCATTTTTTTCGTTTTATTGAAGCTATTGTCATAAACTATTCACCGTCTACTCTTTCAATAAAAGTAAATTCTTGCGTTCAGTGGATTAAAAAAGAAGTCGCAGGATTCAATACTAATAAACATCGTAAATCTAGCAATCAGCTGAATGAATCTACATGTATTGATGTTTCTATTTGCAAATCAGGAAATATCTAATATATAGTTGATAAGAAAAATAAACTACTTCAATTGTTCACGTTTAGTCAATCATCAATAATGAGTATCGCTGTAACGTCTACCGAAACTTTTCCTTTCAGAATGTATATTAATGATGTCAATTGATCTAAAAAATGCGTTTTACTCTCCGATAGACATCGTGCGAATAAATAGATTGAAGGTGCATTAGCAACCAGATTAGTGGAAAATGAATGTTAAGTTTGTAAATATAGAGCATTCAACAGCCAGAAAAATATCTACAGTGTAATTTGTTGTTCTGAATAGTTTTTTTTTAACATGAATTATAATTTTTCACAAGCAAAACAGGAGTACTGCTACAGTTAGTTTCAGTTAGGAAGAATTCATAATAGTTCGTGTGTTTCAAGAAAAATTTCAATCTGATAAATAGAATGATTAATAAATCAGGCAAGATCCAATTTCGATAGCTGAGAGATGTTCACAAAAAGATTCTTTTTTCTTTGTTTTTAAATTCTTGGCTCACTTTGACAAATTTATCACAATGCATCAATTTTCAGGAATAGTAGTCTCTAGAAAAGTCAACATAATTAAAAGTCTGATAGCACTTTGATGAAACTTTGTGTACTAACCGAAAGCTACTCATTATTTGTATTGGCACACATGATTTGATAAATGCTAAAGGCAACATTGGTTCATACTTTTTTAACTACTATAGTCCATTTAACAAACAATAAATTGATGTCAGGTACTTTCTACAAGTATCTGAGAGAGTTATTATAGGTCTATATAATTAGAACCTTTATTTTTAGACGCCACGTAACAAATCATGCCCAAAGATTTGAAAAACAAAAACTATTCTCTTCCATTAGAACCGCGCATATGGTGTCTATAACAGTGCATATGGGAATAAAAACAGTCTTATTTAAGTCGAACAAAAACAAAATGAAATATAAAAATATTTTTGATTCATAGTATTAGAGTTTTAATCGTCTTATGGTTCGCGTTTACTTGCCGTATTGTTTCTTTTCCTTGATCACTGAATTGATTGCGTGCAAGATCCAATCTATTCAATGTTCGATTGATTTGTATCATCGCAACAATATTGTCGATACTTTTGTCTGAAATTTGATTCTGTCGAATATCAATGCATTGTAATACTTGATTCTCTTTTAAAGCCACACAAAAAGCTTGTATTCCTGCATCACCAATTTCATTGTAATCGAGAGAGAGCATCTTCAATGTTGTATTTGATCGAATCAACGAAGCTAATTCTTTTGCACTTACATCTGTCATACAAGTTCTTCCGATCTTCAATGTCGTTAAAGTTCGATTGTGTTGAAGAGCTTGAGCAATTAATGTTATTCCATTATCCGATAGTGGATTTGCGTGTAATAGTAAATTGATGACTGTTGAATTGGTTCGAAGCATTTCACTGATTGCTTGTGCACCAATCGCCGTTATGTGATTGTCTGTCAAGTTTAGATCAGCTATGGTCGTATTATATGTAAGTGAATTCATGAAAAGCGTAACTCCTCTATCTCCTAATGAATTACCGCATAGATGAAGAGCTTTCACTGCTGTATTAATTGCTAATGCTTCGAATAAATATTCAACACCGTCTTCATTAACCAGATTTTGACCAATTATTCTGAGAGAATTCCAAATTCTATTCGTTCTCAATTCATCTGCAATTAATTTTATATCATCATTAGATAAAGTATTTACATAAAATGTTGCCGATTTGCATAAACGCATTTTTCGAATGAGTATCTCTAATTTTTCGTTTTCATATGTTGGTGTTGAATATTCTTCGATATCTTCGTCGTTAGTAGCAGCCATTAATTGATGATTGTTGTTCTAAATTTCGTCTGAACTTTGTGAATGACTCAAAGCTCTTGAAAAAATTTTTAATAACGAATAGTAATTTGCAAAGTTTGTATATAAAGTAGCTTTTTTTGACGTTTATACGTGTAGTGTTTTTTTCTTTTGTTGCTATCGGTAATGTGTTATGCTTGTGTTGAATGTTTATCGGTCGTCGTTGCAGTCATCTTTATCGCTTTTTTACCAATGCTATGAGTCATATCATCATACGTTCTACTGACATGACGAAGCAAATATTTTCATTGATTCATTCATTTTCTTTTTCATTGAGAAGAAATAACAAAAAAAATTGTTTTTTTTTTTTCTTCGATTTTGATGTCAATATTAAGAAAAAAATGAGTCTGAAATGGACCTGAATCATAACTTTGATGCAATATAATACAAGTGGTAATCCATAGAGGGATGAATCGATCACCTGAGTCATCACTAACAGACACTTTATTTGCTTACTTTTTACATTTTTGATTTTATGAGATAAATTTGATAAATTTCGTATTGCATTTTTGACTAGAAAAATAATATTCGTTTTTATATGAGAAAAGCTGAAGCTATGTGAAACGTTATTTATCTAAATTATTACATATTCAAATTTAGGAAAAGCAAATTCCTTCCACAGTCATAAGATTTTATCCTGTCATATAGTCAGAACCTTAAGCAAGATGGAAGACACAATTTGCAAAATTGTTTGGAGGGATAGTATGCCCAAAACGGTCAGTTTGTTTGTAGATCCTGCTATAAATTTTCTTTCTTTTTATTTGTTTTCATATTTTGGTCATTTTTCTTCAATCAAATTCTATGTTACTATTCCGACAATTCCTATTTTAATCTATTAAATTTCTAACAATGTGAGACATACTTGAACAGTAAGAGTTGACTGTAATATTGTGTTTCGCCCATTCTATAACAGCAACTTATGTACAGAGTGCATACATCTTATTGACTTACGAAATAATGACTTAAGATTAAGAATGGCCCGTGTCCGACGATAAATCAATCGAAAATCGATTGATCTGCATCATCTAAGATACAGATTAATCTTCTAACCTCGATTCTGAATTTTCAGTAATCAATAGTATCGAAATAATTTAAAGCATAGGCAATGTGATTAATTAAAATAATAATTGAAGAAATGTACAGTTTATAAACCGATGCATTTTGTGTTATTTAACCAAATATAAACACTCATCAGAGTTTTGTATTACCAGAAAGTGCAGAGGTCAAATAATGAAAGTTCAATAAAAGGAAGAAGAAAAAGGAAATGATGTCATCGAAATGGAATAACCATAGTAGAAAGTATAATTACCAAGACATCACGTAAAGATTGACAAAATTGAAGAATCAATAACAGTTGAATTAGACTAATAGGAAGTAGAAAACAAATCATATACTCAGTTATCAATTCGAATGTACGTATAAAAAATATCATCATTGAGTATGTGTTAATCGTTTTTGTCAATTGTGAATATGTCTTCTACTTAGGATCAGTACAATTCCATGGAACGTTGATTCAGCAAAGTATTCTTATCATGACGGATAATGTTTGGCTAGATATGTTACCATATTTGATCAATAGATAAAATAAATCAACATTATTTTGCCATGATCACTCGACAACTTTTGTTTACAAGGAAAATCCATCTTTTTTTTGTGTCATAGATTCTAATTTTGAGAAGTAAGTATTTAGTTAATACCGAATTTTAATAGTATTTGTGGAAACTACTCATAATTTAAGTCATTCTGAAATTTATTCAATAGCCATATGATTCGAAGTAACTCTCTTTCATCTCTCTCTCTATATATATTTCAAAGATAAAACAAAATCTATTGGAACGTATCCGCATGGCAAATGAAATATTTTTCTTTATATACATTGGATGAATAACGTTGAATGATAAATATAGAGTATGGTTCGTATGATGGCTTGCGTTAAACAGTAGTAAAAGATTAAGAACATAGCCACAATTCAAAAACTGACTTAGACATAGAAACTTAACATTAATACAGAATTCAAGGTCATACCATCATTACCATCAACATAGACAGTAGCTAATTACTTTCGCACTCATGATTAATGATACAATTGTAGCACTGCTTTGAAGTTGAGAGTCTTTTGTATACTGTCTTTTTTGAATTGCCATTTTTTGGAGTATGGATATTGCTAAAAGATTAGCCTATAGTCGTATGAATTTATTTATTGCTACCCGATGCGATACATTTTCCGCTATATATATTTAACATCAAACGGCGCAACCAGAAAGAAGTTGTATGAGTAGCTCAGTTTTCTGATAATGTCCATAAAGGAGGTTTAAGTCTTCTAGAGCGGAGGAGACAGTTCAACCTCTTTTAACCTTCCCTCTCCCCTCTGTCGTTACCGTCTGGCTGCGCTACTACTAATATCTACATCTATTTGTACTTTTCACTTGGAAATTAACAATACTCAAACGTCATGTTCGGTCTCTGGTCGAAGAATGAAAAAAAGTTGTATAACCAACGTTTCGAACTATTTTTCATTTAAGTATGTTTAATTACTTCCTTTTAGTGGTCTATTATTTAAAATCAAATGCGGATGGTATCACATAGATATGAGATAACTGGATGCTTCGCTTTTTTCTCTTTGACCATTATAAATACTGTACGTGATAGTCGTATTTTTCTTTCGATCTTGCTCTTCAATAGAATATGTTGGGTTTCAATTTTTTCAACTCAGACCTGAACAAAACTAATCCGACAGATTCTACTCTTCAATGTATAATACTTATAGCTGCATGAAAAATGAATAAATATTATTTTTATATTTGGTAATTCATTTTAGTTATGTATTAAACGAGAATAATTGACTTTTCCGATGGTATATGATATCATATTGCTTTAGTAGTTATTTGTGATTCTAAATGAATAAGTATCATATCGATTCTGTAAACCTTAGAGATATTAAAATGTCTAAAATTGATATTATTGTTATCACTACCTAACTTAATAAGTTTAATAAGAAATTTTATTTGTTTATAAAAGAATTCAACTGTTTATGTTTGATTAATAGTAATCATTTTCACTTCATCATGATATTGCCAATAATCATTTATGTATCCTTCTTTAACATGTTTTAACAAAACGTTTCGTCGAGTATCACAATACTGATACTTTTCGAATATTTTTCTTTTAATTTTATCGAGTACGATTTCTTTAGTTAAGTCTTGTTCTAAAAGTTCACTAAGTTCTTCACATATTCTTTCTAAGTGAGCTTGATTTTCTTCGAAAACAATCGATTGATTATTTTTTTCTAAATAATATGCAAATGGATAAGTATATATTAACGTTCGACGACAATTTAATAAAACATTAAATGCTTTTTCAATGATTTGAATATCATTTTTCGATATTTGTTGTTCATTTCGAATTAGTTTTGGACGAATTTTTTCGAATAATTTCGATTCTAAATCAAATGAATGTTCATGATTACGAAAGCGGTCATAATAATGCATATATCGAGATAAAACAAGAGCGTATTGATTTTGCAATTCATCACTAATTTGATCTGCATTGTAGCGATTGCATTCTGTATGTTTAGACCATTTGCCTTAATAACAAACAGAGATAATATTGTATTTGTCATCGAAATGTCAGTGCATAGCGACAATGAAATATACAAAAATTCAAAATATTTATCACATCTATGTGGATGTAAAAAATACAAAGCATTATGAATATTATTTTACTTATCTTGACTCGCTTAGGTATTGGAAGCATTTAACAGAGTTTCTCAATTTTAGTATCTTTTTCAATTTTCTATTTCACAAGAAAATCTAATCAGCATAGTTTCTTTTAGACTGCTATGTAAAATTGACTTATCCTTCTCACCTTAATTATACTAATAAAAAGAATGTGTAATCTAAAGTCACTCTAATGTAAACAGACTTGGAGGAAGTATAGGTACCCGAGAAATCCATTACTGTATGCGTTTCAGATACATTTTTCTTAGTTTTTATTGACTTTGTATTTTTAATCGTCTTATCGCGAAGTTATTATTTTACTGTATTAACAAATAAGACTGGAGAACTCGACCGATATTACAAACGGTTTTTTTTGCAAAAAATATTTTCTACTCAATCTCGAAAGACAAGGGATTATGTAAAATTAAGCAAAACAAACTGACAAAGAAACGTTTGCGATTGATCAATCACTATTGCATTCGGACTCACGTCAGTGCATAAGGGATATTCCAGTAAGATATAAAAAAATCTCCAAAATATAAGTGCCATTGGATCTTCTGTCCAAAGTTATAATCATTTGGCCAGAATTTTACCCTTCGTCATGGTATATAGCAACAAATCGAATGATGGTACTTTGACATGATATTTCTTCTTACCAACAGATCTATTTGTCAGTAGAATGTTCTGAAGGTTTCAGCTCAAAAGAATAACGGGTGGGGCATCATAAATGACCGCTTTTCGCATAACATGTTTTCATCAATTAGTGTGTGTTTTAAAAAAAAACAAAATATACCACAAGATGCGACGTGAAAAGCTCTACAGTTTACACAAGGCTGTTTTTTTTTATAGTTGCACGTTTTGCTTTCAAAGTGGTCAAAGTTTTGCACGGCCAAATTTTAACCATGCGAAAACGATGTTTTTTCGATGCAAAATGAATTCAGTTTTTCTCATTTCATCTTTTTATCACTTGATATCTTTTATTAAATAAAACAACAAAACATACCACTAGATGCAGCATGAAAAGCTTTACAATTTACAAAGAACAGCTGATTTTACATTTGTATTTTATGTTTTAAAAATTGACAAAATTCTGAGCGATCCGATATCGACGCTGCGAAAAAGATATTTTTTGTCATATAACAAATTTGTTTTTTCTTATTTCATCACCTGATATCTTTTATTTAAAAAAGAAATAAATACATCACGAGATGCAGCGTGAAAAGCTCCATAATCTAGAAAGCAAAGCTGATTTTAATTATGTACTTTTTGTTTCGTAAAAAAAAGCAAAGTTCTGTGGGACCATTTTTCGCACGCTTAAAATTTGGTCACGCAAAATTCTGACCACTTTGGAAGCAAAAAGTGCAATTATAAAAAAGTCAGTCGTATGTAAATTGTAGGGCATTTTACGCCGGATCTTGTGGCATAGTTTTTTTTAAATAAAACGTATTAATTGATGAAAACATGTAATGCGAAAAGCGGCCATTTATTATGCTTCACCTATTATTTCCTTCGCAGGATATTTAAGTTCCAAAAAACAGGAAATTCTAGCATCTTTCATGAAATATGAGTGATTTCTTGACACTATATTATCTCGAGAGAGAAATATTCTGTTAAGCTAGCATTTTCAAAGCATTCTACTGACAAGTAGACTTATCTATGGGCAAAATCTCAGATCGAAATATTGTCATCGGACTTGTTGGTATATACCATGACAGAGGCAAAACTTCCCACAAAATACCTATAACTCTAGATAGAAAACCTAAGAGAACTTATTCTTTTGGGGTTATTCATATCTCATTAGAGCCTAGTTTATGCATGAAGTTCGAATTAAAAAATGATTGATCAGTTGAAAACGATCCTCTGTGAGTGAATGAAATCTTTTGCAATTTAATTGCCCTCTACATTACTGAATATTTAGTTCTGGTTGTTTCTCATTAGTGATTATGCATTTATAAGTAACATTACAATTATGAATATTTTTCATAATTGTAACTTTATTTGTCTGTGCTCCATTACTTCATACAATTTGCTGTTCTCATTAATATTTTTAAAAAAATCTTTGTTCTGCTTTTTACTTCTGCTTATCAGATCTGAGATCATAGTCAAACTCAAACTCAGGATTGCTGAATTATAATCTAACAGAGTATGTATCATCCTTCATGTTCTGTAGTTTTTCATTGCAAAATTCATTGTACTTACCAAAGCATAGCCAACAAAATTCATAGTTACATTTTCTACATGTCATATGGTTACAACCACCATTCTTTTCAATATTTACTTTACATTTTGGACAAGTTTTTGTGTTAGCTTTTAACCATACAATTGTATGACTATCATCAAGTAGTTTTTTATTCCATTGTAATAATAGAATACATTTTATTGGATCATGCCATGGTTGAGCACATTGAAAACAGAATGATGTTTGACAATAATCACATGTAATCAATTGAGCATAATTATAAGCCGATGTAAGAGATGTTGCATTAATAATATGACCGCAATTTTTTCCTGGACACCAACGAGCACGAGGATTATTATCTACATAGGAATTTAATATGATCTTTGTATAAATATGTTTAACGAATTCATTATTATCAAGGAATTTTGTGATAGTTTCATCATCAATAAGAATTTCACATTGAGAATCTGGACAAACAATTGTTTGAGCAAGACCTTCATTAATAATTTGATTCATCAAATAATTTTTCCAACAATTATTACAAAATGTATGTTTACATTCAAGACTAAACATTTCTTTTTGTTCATCGGAATAACAAATAAAACATGTACCAGTTGATTCATTTACAGAGGTTTTTTCAGCAAATGGATTAACAATTTTTGCTTGTTGAAAAAATTCATCATGATCAATTTCATAGAATTTTTCTAATAATCGTTGTTTATTCCATTTGAAATAATGCAATAAAAGTTTAATAATAGTCGGTGGTAATTGTAGAATATCTTTTACTTCATCAACATAATTCATCATTAATTCAACATATTGATTTTGAGTTAAAATAGAATAATGAAAATTTGGATTTATTTCATCAGATGGTGTTAATGGTTCATCAATATATGGTTGAATAGTTTCATGTTGAGTATCTTCAGGAATTTGATAAAAATTTTCGTCAAATTCATCAGCAGGAGTTGATGGTTCGCTAGTTTTATTTTCTAATTCATTTTGTTCAGCGAATTTCGGCGAAACAGGTGATAATTCTGTCATATCATAATAGCATTCATCATCATCGGTTTCGGTTTCACTCATTCTTTGAAATTGTTTTATTTTACTTTCAACTGTAGAATGAATAGCTTAGCTTTTTTACGTTGTTTACGATAGTTTTGGTTCATGTACATGCTGAATTGCACAACCATTTATTGATTTGATGTCAGAACAAATGATTTCCTATGACTAATAGATGATTATTCTGTAATATGAAGTGAAACATACTTGAAAACATTTGCCAAACTCCTTCAGTCCATTGGTCCATGTTATACTTTTTTCTATATATGGTAATGAAAGTTATCAATAGGTGTCCCTAGTTAGCGATGAAGAATACTATCCGAAACCATTCTTTATCGTAAAAAAAGTTGCATGATTTATTTCTCTCTATACTTTAAAAATGATATTTTATGTTTTTTCTAATACAATCCTCGATGTTCATTGGACTTTTTGAAATTTTATAGGAAGAGACAGTATAACGTCTTATTATTACTAAAACGATCAAAGTTTTTTCGGCGTTTTTCTTACATACGACACGAGAGAGATTGACAATTAAAAATCAATTTCTAACATTCTATTTAATTTTGTTCTCGAAATAAAATACTGTATTGTATGATACTGATGCTTGTGAATAAGATTAAAAAAGGTAGTCGTTTAGATTTACTTATATTTTATAGCAAAATATGAATACAGAGTATTTACAATTTTTGCTATAATGTCGTTATTCTATGTGTAATTTCATAAGATTCATTTGGTATCCTTTTATTCGAGAAGCTGGGTATTTTTTATAGGATAAGAAAAAATTTGACATATTCTAAGAATATTTTAAAACAACTGCATCAATAAATCGGTCATTGGAGAACTATAGATTTTCCTTAAACGGTCAAGAAAATATTTTTTTCTCATTTTGTTGCATATTAATCATTATGTGACACATTTCTTTTCACTTGTTTCAAGAATAAACATCCAATTTTTTTGAATGAAAGCGCAATCTTTGATTTTTCAGTACTATTCTAGCATTCTGTCCTTCTTATTTGATCTCAGGAATTACTTTGATTTTTTTAAAAATTTGGTCACACTTCGTCTACGTACAGCTCGTATATTTCTATATTGATTTAAAAAAACACTACTATTTATTCTTTTATTCAGAATAATCTTTAGCTGTTAAGTTTTCTTTTGCACTTCATAGAAAAAAAAAGTCGCATAGTATGCACGCATCGTCCATCAAACCGGATGTGTAGCATGAAGAAAATAAAAAGATTAAGAAAGTCTCATTAATTCTGATTTTAGAAAGGAAGTCACGTTGCATGCATATATGAATGCGAGCAACCTATACAAAATCAAAAGAGAAAATGCACGCACGTTCTTGAAGATGATGATGAAAAACGATCATAAATATAAATCAAAAGAGACATTTTTTGAAATAAAATCTTTCTAAGCAATTATTTATAATGAAAGTACAATGCAAATTGTTTTTTTTTTTGAGAATTTGTGTTGTTTCGGATTGAATTGTCAAAATGTTAAGACTAATTGACAATTTAATATTCAATAGCATTTTATTACAATAAACTAAAATTCGCCGTATCTCTATTCGGCAAAAATGCAGTTTGATTTCATTTAAACTAAATTGTGCTAGGGAAATTAATTTCAATTTGAGATATTTTAAGCTGGAGGTTTCAACGGTTTTTGTTTTTATATAGAAGTTTATTTCATAAAAAATACAGACGAAAAACTTAGCAATCATATATAACAAGAAGCTTAAAGAAAGAAGAAGTAATAAAAAATATTTTTCAAATCAAATAATTAAGCAAACATATTCTCATTTCACATTTACAAAGATCATTTAATAAATAATCGTCATTTGTTAATATGAGAAATTCATTTCATAGAAGAAGAACATAAAAGGTTTCAAACAATTTTAATTTTAAAAATATTAAAATATAGATATTTAAGAAAATTTTTTTACTATTAAAAAAGTGTACTTTTAGTTTAAGTTTTACTCACGAGAGACTATTGATTATCTAGAATAATATTGATAAAAATTATAGTAGTCGAAAGAAGTCCTGCTATCACATAACAAGTATATAAACTTAAATGCTTTTGCTTGATATTTGGATTGCAAATAGTGCTCAATAAACCCTGATCACATGTAGTAACACGAGATCAGTAGATCTTAATGCAAAGGATTTACGATGAAAGCACTGGTTCTTTCGTAAAAGCCTAAAAATACTTTTTTTTGAAACATTTCTGGTTTTTCACAATTTAAATGAGTCAATCTCCATTTTCTTATTAGCAAATAAAGGTTCACATGCCTATATTTTGTCACAGCGCCATTGCTGGCTGTGATTATGAAATTTTCAACGAAAACTTGATAAAAACAAAGCACTCATTGAAGAACATTTCAAGGCAAGTGGTTAATATTATCTGAAGATACCAGCCAGTTTTTGACGATTTCCTTCAACTGTCATGTGAAGATTACTCAAAAAATACTTCATAAAGCAGGCAAACTAAAATCGTTTGACATAGAATTTTTTTAGTTATAGAAGCAGCACGGTGCTGTCGGCTAAGTGATCTAACATTATAAGATGTTTTTTTTATGTTGAGATATCCTTGTCTGAAGAAAAAAATTTATATTGGCCTTCTAACTCTTCCGTATGAAGGCGAATCAGAGTTCAACATGTTCTATTTATGATTAAACTATGAAAATAAATGATTAAACTTCAGGTGCTTTTTATCTGATAGCAAAACTTGTTGCGACTACTGTATCATTACTCCAAAATGAATGTGTAATATCGCAAATCATTGGCTCCCTATTCGAAGCTTATTTTATTCATGTGTACCACAGTCATACCACAATTCCTAATACAGAGTGATTAAAAGAAAACATCGAAGAATTCGACTTTTTTTTTTCAATGGAAAACTTTTAAAATATTAATACCACTAGTGTAACAAGATGTACATTACCGATGAAAAGATACTTGATGTTTATGTTATTTCTTCCCAAAGTGAATCATTGAAATTTTGAAGAACAGTATAATATGATACTTTTCGTAGCCTACCCTTTGAAACTGAAATCATTCACGTAGATAGATTTATAAAGAAATGTCCACAAAGCAACACGTACAGGTTTTTGCATACACATGTGTAAATGCACATATTTGAGAGAAGAAGAGATTTAAAACTAATGTTATAGATTTTTGAAAACGAGATAGTTAACAATTTAGCAGTTACTATAAAATATAATTGATTATTGATACATGTAAAAGAGAAAGAAGAACAAAAATAAAACCAGGATAATGATAGTAAGGTATATCGTAAATTACATGAGATTACAAATAACTGATGTTGGATTTAATTTATCGTCAGTTTTATATGGTATGTAGACTTTAATTTCTTCGAGAAAAGTAAGGTAGTCCTTCAAACTGAGTGCCAAAGTTAGTTGAGATCTAGCAACGTCTTCTTTTAATGAAGAAAACATAGCTTGTTGGCCTGCTTGGCACATATCATAAACTTTATGCAGTAAATGACCGTTCATCCCTTCGAAAGCTAGTAGAAGAATACTAAGTTCTTTATCAAGAAGAAACGATTTGACATGATCTTTAGTCCACATATCGATACAATGTGGATATTCCCTGCAATAAAACAAACAATGAATTATATGTTCATTTGATAAAATGTTCAAGTTTTCCTTTATTAAACAGAAGTATAAACCAATGTATAGATAATCAAGAACGATTAAAAATACACTAGTAGAAAATTTGACACAGACATTCTAAAAATTGATCCTCGAGATTAACAACTCTTAAAACTCTACTTCCTCTTTTGGTATCCTGGTGGTGGTAGCTCAGCCGATTAGATTACACTTTTAATAAGGGTCAGTACAATATTTCTGAGATTTATCAAGTAGAAATTTCCATCTCAATAAATGTAAATTTGAATAAGCATTGCGCTGTTGTTCAGTTGACACAAATGTTACAAACATGATGCTTTTTTTCAGATTTCTAAGAATTCAGTAAGAAATACAGACAACACCTGTTGGACATTTCCGTCACAATTTATACTATATCTCATCTCAAATCATCAAGATCTCTGTATTTTATAAAAAGAACTTTCACAACAAGTTTTCAAGGTTTCTTTTCAGTAGTTTAATACTTCTAACTCTCATCTTTAAAACAGACTTACACAACTGGATGTAGTTCTTTATTATTTTCAACACTCGGAATTGTTTTCGGTGTATTATCCACTAAATAACTTGGATTATGCTGAACTTGATCTTGTTCAATAAGTGTTGAATTTGAATTATTCATTCGAAATAGGCCAATCTGTTTCTTAAGTTCTTGATAAGCTTTATCAAAACCAAGCTTTGGAAAATCAACATAAATAAGTGCTGAAGTTAATACTCCAAGCCATCCATCAGCTTTATAGTTGGTTGTCATCACTATTGGAATAATATGACAACGACGTTTAACTGCATAACTAGCTTCCATTTCACAAAAAGGACTCTGTTTGTAAGCATCAGACATACAAACAAGTACAAATTCTGCATTTTCAATAGCTTTAGCCATAGCATCAAATGTAGCACCATGCATCAATCGAGAATCAATCCAAACACGTAATTGATCTTTCTCAAGAGAATTTAGAATTCGATGACAAAGTTCTTTATCATTATGTGAATAACTTATCATAATATCATATTGTTTTTTGATTATCGTCGATGAAGAAATTGAAGAAGATTGTTCTTGAACTGTTTTGACTGTTGTTTCTGATTCTTTTTCTAATTTCCATATCAATGCAGTAGATACTAATTGTAGATCTTGTTGTGGTGATGAAGTCAATGTTCGAACATGATTCATAAAAATGTCGTTGCCTTTGAGTATAGCAGCAAAGTCTTTGTTGAAAGCTAATGCAAGAAGAATTTGAAGTGCAGGAAGTTTTGCTTTGAGTGGATTGAATTGATCTTCGAGAGCACATCGAAGAAAAAGATAGTGACCTTCGTGTTTGATTAATTCTTCACGAATTTGATCATGCTGTGTTAATACTAAATGAAAAAAAAATTATAAGTTTGTAAATGAGTGCGTTAGAAAGTATTTGGAGAGAAATTTATAATATGTCTAATTTTCAAAGTATATGCTGTTATAGCTATAGAATCAATATAAGGATTTTCTTTGGATCTTGTATTTACTAGGTGTTTCCTAATATATCGGTTGAATGAAAATTCGTTATTAAGATGATATATTCATCTAAGAGAATAGAAGAATTTTTTTGTTTTTTTTAATCATCATCATCCGTCGAAGAAGACAACTAAAACTAACCTTTGAGACTTCGAAGACTATTGTGTAAGCGAGCTTCATAGGGAACGCCACCATCAATAGCATCCTTAATAAAAGTAATAAAAACAATAGTAATTCTACTTGAATTCTGCAGTTGTTTTATATCTGCTTCTGCCATAATAACTGCTAGAACTCGATAGGCTTGCAAATGAATTTCATCATCATTATTTGATGTTTGTATAAGTGCATTCATGAGATCGACTAACTGAAGATTTTTAAGATAAATAGCAAGTTTACTATCCAAAGTAAAATAGAAAAGAATTAAAAGAAGCTCTCGAACAACAGGTATAGCAGTTGTATCGATGGTTATCGGATTCGATTTGCTGATGTTCAGCAAAATACATTTGATAGTATTTGTGATTTGTCGAAAAGCACGACGCGTTTCATTGCTAGTAATAACATCATCGAGATCCACTCGAAAGAATAAGTTAGTCGCATGTAGCATGAGATCATTCATAACTAAACTCCATTTGAAATACGGTGGCAAGCCAGTATATTGTTTACTTAACCAACTATTGAACCATTTGAGATGAGTACGTCGAATTCGTTCAATTATTTCTTGACGTTTATCTCCTTGGTACCAAGTGATCTCGTTTGGATAATACACGAGTACAGTACGCTGTTCGTTTGAAAGATTATGAGGCTGTTCTTTAGCCACTTTTTGAAACAATTGTGCATATAAAGGAGAACAAACTTGATCAACAGCTCGAGCGATTTCCACTGTGGATGCTGTAGAGTTCTCAGTCATTGTTAACAACGTTTATGTCTTACGAATTGTTAAAATATAATATTGCAACGCCAATAAGAAAAGAAAAAAAAATCTTACTTTTCTTTTTACGTTGATGCCAAGACGATGCAACAGAAAATCGACAGAAAGAAAATATAAACGTATCATGATATAAAATCTTCAGGCAAGATAGAATGTTAAACCTTTCTTCAGCTTTGCGTGTCATGCAGAAATTATGAAATGATGTTAAGAAGAAAAAAAATTATATCTTCCACTACACTGAGTACCAAAAGATGCATCAAAGGAAATAGAAAACAATCGTTTCTCTACAAGATAAACATAATCAAATTACTTATACACAAAATGATTTATAACTAAAGCTAGTAGTCAATATTCATCTTTTGAGAAATGAAAAGCAATTCTTTATTTTTTCAAGGTTACGCCATTTTTGTTCGGCAATGATATACTTGACGTCTTTAACCAAGTGCAATCTTAACAGGATTTATCTGTCATATACAATAGCAATGTCAAGTTTCTTTTTTTTTTTTAATTGGAACAGATTAGCAAAACTCACTGAAGAAGCAATTAAAGTTTATCCATAAAAGATATCTAGACAATTAGAGAGAACGGGAGGATCCATCAAAACTGGGCGAATCTGCACAGAGCAGAGGAGGATAAATATCTCTAGATGTTCAAGACATCTACTGCGAATATTTTTCTCTTTTACCACACAACTTTCTGCAAAATTTTCAGTTAGAAGAGCATATCTAAATAGGAAATAAGTTGAATATGAATCAAGGGTTTCCTACATAAGTTCTGAACTTCAACAAAAAAATTAGTTTATAGGTAAACAAAGAATTATTACTATTCTACTATATCGATATGAGCTTCGAGTACTTAGGGCGATGTTTTCAATAGCATATTATCCGATGACATTATCCCTTTTAATAATACTGATATAAACAGAAAAAACGTGATAGTTAAGATCTTCAATTCGACCAGTATTTTTTTTTTAGAAACTTAAATGTGCTATGATTTCATTGTATGTAAAGTAACAGAATTATACAAAGCGATATGTTGATGTAGGTATGGCTATTCTCTGTACTTGCACCTTAATTATCAGGTTTCTTCTATTTATCTCACTATTATTCAAAGAGATAATGTCATCGGATAAGATGCCATTCAAAACATTGTCCTAAGTAGTCGAAGTCTATATAAATATATTTCGGTGAAGATCACTCTTTGTTGACATATTAACTAATTTTGTTGAGGTTCAGAACTAATGGGATGGCCTTTATGGTGTTGAAATAATTGAAGATTATGTTACATAAGCAGGTATCTATTTCGTGAAGCAGTTATATGAATGTTGTTATATTGTCGAGGGCCATTGGTATTGAACTTCATTTTTTGTTTTTACTATTTTTGATTCGTTAAAATTCTATGCGTTTAGAAAACAAAAACTTTGCAATAGGTTAGATTTTTGTTTGTTGTTTATGCAATATGTGTTTTGTAGAGTTTGGTGATGCCAAAAGTCATCCGAAATCGAAACCACAGCTTCGAGTGCTAAAAATGAGAAGAAAAAAAACGGTTCTGATTCAATTTCCAATATATTACATAGAACCTAAATCATTAAATCATAAGATAAATACGAACAATTTAAATATATTTTCAAGAAATTGTCATTATTGAATTTGTTGAGATTAAAGACGCCATATATTTCAGTACTTAAGCAAAACAAGATTATACACATATATTGTGAATTATGTAATCTCAAGAATAAAAAAAGTGAAGATTTCTCGATATAGACTTGAGAATTTTTTGTATCTATCTGAAGATTTTATGCATCTGGTTCCAAGAAATTTGTAAAAAGTTTGTTCTAGTTCGATTCCAGTTTTGTTTTGGAACCATCGAACTCTACTGTTTTGTCTCGTTTTCTTCATATGTATATATTCATTTCTATGTTTAATATATCTGTTTAATAAACTGTTATTTAATAAAAAAAAGAAACAATATATTTGAACAAGCAGGCTCTTTGTGGAAAGTTTTTTTTTCTAGTGAACGTCCAGAAGGAGAGAGGATTGGTGAAAAAATGTCATTCTTACCTGAACATCTTTTATGTATGATTCCTTATTATCTAACCATCCATGAAACACATACTATCAACGCAACTTTCTAATGCTTATATTATATTTAAGACATCATTTACATCTATTAAGGTGAGAAGATACGACGATTTATGACAAGCATCAACTCTAGAACTTCAATTGTGTCTATTGATAATTAAGGGGAAAAATATATAATTTCAGACTACTAGAATATTAACCAATCCAAAATATGATTAGTTTATCTAATATCCGAGTTAGTTTTCATCATAGAAAGTGTGAATGAGAGCAATATTCTGGATTTTATTTAAAAAAATAACAAAAAAAAAAAGATTTAAAAACTTGTTACATTTTCATCAAAATCTTCATCAAAAAGTTCTTTTAGAATTTTTTTTCGTTTAATCGATTCAATATATGCTCGATTTTCTACCACATCAGGATGAGAAGGTGATAATGTTTTTAAAAATTGTTCAGTTGATTTTTCTACGCTCTCTATAGCTTCATCCAATTTTCCTTGACTTGAATAAACAAGTGCTACATTAAAAAGTGTTATCCCAACTAATGAATGATTTTCTGGTAAAGATATTGATGCAATTTCAAGACTTTTAAAATAACTTTTTAATGCATCTGAATATTGTTCTTCTCGATAATACATTAAACCAATATTATTATAAAGTAATGCAAATGATGGATGTGTTAATGGTAAATATTCTTGTTGACATTCTAAAGCAAGTTTTAAATAAGTCAATGATTCATGAGATCGGCCAATTTTTAAATAAACATTTCCAACAGTATAATACGAAGAACCTAATGTACTAGGATTACGTGGTACAATACGTTCTTGAATTTCAATTGATTTCTTATAGTAATATAAAGCATCGTTATATTTAAGTTGTACAAGATATGTATCACCTGCATTATCATAAGCTAATGCAAGTTCATTATCATGTGGTTCAGTTACTTGTTCAAGAATTTTTAAAGTACGTTGAAATGATTTAATAGCTTCGGAATATTTTCCTTGTTTTGACAAAATAATGCCTATATTATTTGTATAATTACAAATAGTAAGTAAATCTGGAGTGTTTGAACGAAGTTGTACACCAAGTGCTTTTTGATAATATTCATGAGATTTTTCACAATTATCTAGACGTAAATACATTCCAGCAATATTACCATAAAGTGAAGTTAATTCTAACGTATTGGGTGACATAAATCGAAGAAATGCATCTAATGAAAGAAGATATAATTCAACAGCACGTTTAAAATCATCTTGACTACGACGTGATGTTGCAAGTGCAAGATAACTAGCAGCTATTGAAGTCTGAGTATTTATATCTGCTTTTAAAGTATCATCATTAAACATTGTTTCAACCATGTGTTCAGCTGATATGTTTTGATTCATTGTAATCATTAATTTTATTACGGTAACAAGCTGAGAAAAACTTTTGATTTCCGTTCGCTTAGTTTCAAGTATTTGTTGAATCTTTTGCTGATTTTCACATTTAACTAATGTTAAATGAATAGAAGCAATTTGATTTTCATTAACATTTTCTTTTTCAACTTTGATTAAATGTCCTATAATACCCATATTTAATAAAACATTATTATCATTATCAATTGAATATCGACGTGAACGTATATTAGCACATTTTAAATTTGCTGGTATATCAATACAAATAATAACTGGTATATATTCTTCAGATTGAACTGGAAGTTCTTTAGCAACACGAATAGCTCGTAATTGATCTGTTGAACCAGATAAAAATTGAGGAAATGTAATGAGATCATTATTTAAAAGATTATTTTTTAAATCATCAAGATCATTTCTTTGTATTGTTTGTCCAAGATAAACTGTTATTGAATCTTTTACTGATTCATTTTCAATTTGTTGACATAAATCTTGAATAAATGAACGAAGTTTATATAAAATATCAGCTTCAGGAATACGAAGAGCTTTATTTAACATCTAAAAATAAATGATTTTTTCTTTAATTATTTCTACATAAATTAATTTACTTTTGATAAAAAACATTGTCTTGTAAACCAATAAATTGCTTGATTTTTTTGATAATTTTTTTCAAATTCATCAATTATTTTCAATTCATCATTGTTACCATCATATTCTTGACGTGAAAATTGAATTAATTCTTGTAAATCATTTCTACTCTCATTTTTATCAAGAATTATTTCGCTTAATAACGTACAATATAAATAAGTTATGTCAAGTGTAGTTGAAGAATTCGATGATATGCTTATATAAATTATCAAATCACGTGTTGTTTTCTGTATATCTTTTGATATTTGTTCATATATATCGTTAAAATTTTTATAGCAACCTTGTACTTTTAACTGTTGAAATGATAAATTAATTTCATCATCACTTTCACATAAAATATAAATACTAAAAATTTGTTGAAGTCCTTCAATTCTTGGAAGAATTGATTTAGAAAATGAATTTAAAAGAATAAAAATAACTTTTTCATTGAATACGCCATTTATAAATGCAATACAATCATCAATATCATTGAAAATTTTTAGGAAATTGACGAGACTACGAAACTGTTTTATTATTGATTCATCAGGATATGAAGAATGTAAATAAACAAGAGTAAAATATTCAACATTGCCTTTTTCTCGTGGTGCACTGCCAGCTAAGACTTTTGAACTTTCGATTTGTTGTTCTAGTTAAAAAAATAAAAGAAGTAGATATAAAATGAAACATACTGGAGTTTTCTATTGCAGAAAAGCAAGTTCAATCAATTTGTCAGAATATCATGTTTCTATTTTCTATATATATATTTTTCAATAGATCGTTTTGATCTTTATTCACTACTTATACATATTATAATCAGATATATTATATTTTATGAAACATTGTTTATAAGGAATGTTGAAGTATATAAAGTAAAAATATGCACTATTCTCCCTTCTCTTTTCCTAACCGTGACAGACGTTAGTCAGAGACCATAATAGACCGTAACTAGAGATGTCCAGAGCCAAACTTTTTTAGTGTCGGTTCCGGTCTAGAAAAAATGATTCCAAAATTTATTCATATCAAGTCTAACATAATTCCTCAATACTCGATTTTTATGTTTATGTAATCAACGACTAGCACTTTTTTGAGTCATCCCTCTTGAGTTATGTTCTGCTTCATATGATTTATAAGATAGTCTGCTTAAAACCATATAATATTTCACTATATACTTGAGTCCTGATCGCAACAAATTTTTCCCTGTAATTCTGCTTCTAGTCCTAACCGCTTATCTTTCCTGTGGTCTTAGCCTCGGTAAGCGTTTATTTTTGCGGTTTCTTACATCTCTAACTGCAATAGATGCTCGTCATATACCTTACAGGTCCTATATCAATAAAGCCTCATTATAATATATGAACTACTACTTTATTGGAGTTCTAGAGGATTAAGTAAAAGGATAGTGAAGAAATTTGCCCCAAAATAAATTGAATAAGATAATTTTTCTATGATTAGCAAGAGCAGCTGCATCGTGTTTCACATTTTCATCTCGCAAGGATTGCGTTAATAGTTTTTATTAAAAGAAGTTTATTCTTGACTGTAATTGAATTATCTCGAATTTTACTAAATAGTACCTAAGGCAAATAATTCATTCGATGATGTTTATGAAATCAAAGTATATTGAAACATTTGTTGAATTATTGAATTGTCATTTATTACTAATCCAGTTAGGGCAAAATAGTAAATCGTGACTTCACTGACAAAATTAAGCAAAAGTTCTCTTCGATTGCTTTTCTATGAAGATAATTTCAGTTGAGTAATATAGTAAATAATTACAGATAAAACATGAGTATGAGATTCTGTTAAAAAATGTTGTGTGCAAAGGAGGAACAATACAGACGTCGGACTTGAAGTCTCTTAACGTCTTATGGAACCTTCTGAAGTCTTTCGAAGTCTTAAAGTCTTCTGTTTCATTCTTGGTCGTGTGGGTCCAATGCGAACGTTTGCTTGGTTTTCATTATCACATTGATCAAAATTTAATCGATATGTGAACAGTATTGATAGGGTGATTTTTATTCTTTTCTCAAGCTCGGTTTACTCGTTTAGTTACGAGATGACTAAATTCATTTTTAGTTCTAATATAATCGGTAAAGAAACTTGTCTAGTAAAATATTATTTGAAGTATTTTACAAAGATACATACGTTGTATTAATCCAAGTCGAGTAAGTAATAATTGGGTTGCATCATTAATAGTAGTAGTATTACTCGAAGTATTCAAATTTAATGAAGTCTCTTGTTCGTCTGGATTACTTTCAACATTCCATGATAATGATAGAGAACATTGATTAGTTTCATTTGATAAATCAAGTACATTTTCGTTAGAAACAACATTCGAATTTGTATATTCAGCTAAAGAATAACACATAGTTTTCTTACGAGATAAGAATTTTCAAACCTGAAGTTTGTTCGGCATTTAATGATGAATTGAACAGATTTTGACTTGTCTGTTGATGATGAATATGTGGTGATGGCGAATCAAGTGATTCACTAAGAGATAACATTGACGCTAGTTGAGGAGGACCTTAGAAATAAAACAGTTTTCATTTTACGATGAAACTCTTTTATATTAAACACCTTCTGACAAAAAGGAAATTGCACGTCTTCTATTGTGTTGTATTTATTTTCATAATTTTTCATTAATATACTTCTTCAAAACACTAAAATGGCTTTGAAGATCAAGGAAGTAGTTTTACAGACCTAATTACAACTGCCTCATGCAAAAAATTTTTCTTTGCCTATGTGCCGCTAAATTGTAATTAGAAATTTCATGAATTCGACATTGAAAATTTGCCATAACCCTTACTATTTAATATTGATAAATCCCATTTTTGATGCACTTTAATTTGGTATAAAACTCAATGTTGATATTATTTCTCATTGGAGCTATAATTCCCCAGGCGAAACATTTTTGGTAACCCTGTACGCGTACTTTACCAAGAATGTACGCCATTGGCATTGCGATGCCATTATTGCTTAATTACAATGGGAATTATGATGACCACACATACTTTTTGCTCTGGACATGACAGCCTAAAAAAAACCACTGTCTACAAAATGTTGTGCTGTTTCTTACTAAAAGTATGATTAATTATTCATATTTTTACATTTAGATAAAGTCACGTCTACGATCTTTCTTTATTCAAAAGATAAGTTCATTTACTCGAATATTGATGTCTTTGAAGCTTTGGAACTCACAAGATTATGATCTATTTTTCATTTCTCCTTATTGCAAGATTTGCTTCTGAAACTTGAAGTTAATAATGTTTAACTGCTGAGGAAGCTTCTCAACAAGTGTGAACGTGTTTGGTTGTATTATCACTTAGTGATTGACCTCAGAAGAGCAGTAGATGGCTTCTTTGCACAACACTGATCACAATAAAATAAGAATAGTCTTTGAAAGAATTGATGAATGTAAATGAAACTAATAATGTAGATGACGGAGATGTAACATTACCTATTGAAGAGTCGACTGATAGAGAAAATTGTTCTTTTTAGGGTTGTATAAGACTGACAACAAAAATAGATGCCATCCATCATGATCCCTTTTGTAATTAAGTAATAACGGTGATGCAATTCTAATGACCTTTGTTTTTGATGAAGTAACTGCACACAAAATTTTCATACCTTAGACACATATCGTGACCGAGACCAGCTGAGGTAAAAACTTATGCGGACTACTATATATATATGAATTAAATTTTCAACTTTGTAAGAAACTAATTTATTAAAGAGGTCTTCTATAGCACCAGGTGCAGCGCTCTTCCACGCTAGAATTCCATAATTAACAAAGAAAGTGGCATCCAAACCAGTTTTTTATAAATTATTGGAACCAGAATCATGGAAAAACAATTTGGAACACTAAAATCATCTGACAGATACAAAAACTCTTAAATCTATGTCGAAAAATTTTCTTTTTTTTAATTTCTTGAGATTAAAGATTCCACTATATATCTATAATCTTATTTTGTTTAAGTACTGAAATATGTTGCGTCTTCAATCTCAACAAATCCAGTAATGAAAATTTCTCAAAATATATTTTAAATTTTTGTATGCATCTGATGATTTAATGGTTTCGATTCCATATGTTATTTTGGAAATAAAATCGAAACTGTCGAACTCTACTCCACAGTGGTATTTTATTGTAGAAACGGATTTACCATATATTGATTTCGATGGTAATTCTAGACTGTTGGATAAGGAATCAGGCAAATCTTCCGTAGACTCCTGTTCATCGTTTGATTGATTGCATGTTTGCTTATGATTACTGGAAGGTTTGGTTAAATCAGAAGAAAAACCTTCACTTGCTGAAAATGTAATTATTTAATTGATTAGGAAAGATTCATTTACAACTCACAAGCTTTATTATTAGATGCTGTTTGTGAAACAAGAATTGTAGGTAGTTCCACCTAGAGAATTATTTTTATGCTTAATTATAAAACAATTAATATTCTAACCTTTGATTTTGATCCGTTAGATTGACCTAAATTTTATGTTTAAAATATGAAAATGTAGAACGAAAGAATTACCTTCTGTTAATACATTTGATGAAGCAGCTTTAGTCTGTTGAATAAGAAGAAAAATATACATATATTTTGCTTTTTTTTTGAAAAGAAAAATAAATCTAACTTTACTTTTGTGAAAGAGTTTTGTCTTGAAAATGAATGTGAAGTTAAACTTGATGATGTTGACTAAATAAAATTGAAAAAAAATCTAAAAATGAAATTCGATCAAATTACGAACGGTATGACTATGGGGTTCACATCTAGATAAAAAAAGTGACATTTTTTTAACGAGAAATTTAGTTGAATACTCTTAACTCGAAACATGGTTTTGATCCAAAAATGTCTTCAATTTGAAATAAATAGCTATGTGGATTTTTATGAATTAATCCATGTTGACAACAAGCTATCATTTCATCTTCAAGTAGACCATTTATATAAAATTTTAATTTTACTTTTGATTCATGTCGATAAAGTTTTGATTTAAATGTTAATTGATCTTTTAAAATATATATTTACAGAAATTTATATATGAAAAGCAGTTACCTCCACATTCTAAACATCCTTTGAAAACTGTTCGATTATGTTGAATAATTTCTATTTCATCCAAATGATTTCGTCGAGTATTCGGACGTTGATAGGTTAATGTTACTAAACAATATTCTGTTTGCTAAAAATAATCAAAAATAAATATTCAATTATTCAAATAAGACAAAAAACGAAAACTACTTGACGATGATAATTTCTATATTCATTATCGTCAGAATACGATCGATGTCTTCTTAATTTCTATTTAATTAATAAATAAATTACAGATTTATTTGTAAATAAAAACAAACTTTCAGACAGCAAATAAAATATTCATATTGTTCTTCAAGATCTTCTTCAAGTTGTCTATCAAAATGAATAATTTTGTTAGCTATATTTTTGAAGTATTATATGTAACTTACAAGTCATTTAAATCTTCAATTAATCGACGTCGTTCACGTCTTAAAAGATAGTTCATCGTTTTCAATAAAGATAAATGCCTTCAACTTCCTTTTCTTCAGTTTATAAATGTATGTCGGTGTACATAATATTCGTTGCGTATTTATAAAAAACCAACATATGAGAAAAAGAACGCAAGAAAAAAACGCAGTGAAGGTTTTTTTTTTATTGGATATTTACCAGCAATACCAATGTTTGTTGTTGTTTTTTTTTTTCTTCTTACAATTAATATTACGTATAGAAACATTAAAGAATAGATGCTAATGATGACTTTCGTGAAAGGAGATGGCGTCTTCTGCATGAGTTTTTTCTTCTGCGTCAGTTTTATTTTTGCTTAATTGTAAGTGATGTGACAATATGAGATAACACAATCACACATTAGAGCTTTTCAATGCTAATAAAAAAAAATTCTTAGAACAGTATTACTCTGACACCAAATACTTAAAGCAACGGCTAGTCTTTCTAAGTTTCGATTATCAAAACTTGATTTTTCTTGAAAACAAGTATGATTTTCATTATCAACATACAAAAAGACACTTGAATTTTTTTTTTAATATTTCCAATTTGATTTTATCTTTATGAGAAAATACGATCCAAAATTTTACGAATAAAACCATGAAGAGTACAGTGAACATTCTAATCAGAGATATTTTGTGATGAAATATAGGAGTTTCGATGTATTCTTGCATGCTGATTTCAAAAATCATGCTTATTTTCAATAAAAACCTATTTTTGATAATCAAAACTCAGAAATACTAGTTGTTTTCTAGTTATTTCACGTAGGAGTGATCTTGTTCTAAGAATAATGATTTTGTTTTACTAACACTGAAAAGTTAAAGATTTGTATTAGAATTTTTAATGTCATAGCAAC
Source organism: Rotaria sp. Silwood2 (assembly GCA_905329745.1). Taxonomy (NCBI): domain Eukaryota; kingdom Metazoa; phylum Rotifera; class Eurotatoria; order Philodinida; family Philodinidae; genus Rotaria; species Rotaria sp. Silwood2. The sequence goes on from CAJNSZ010000042.1 coordinate 424,985, forward strand.
ATTCATGATACAAAAATAATCAAACAAAAAACCGTTGATTGTGGGTATATGTACCGTTTTCTTTAATTATGTTTTGTAAAATTTCGATTCCCATTTCAATCTACTCTCATCAGAAGTTCAAATTATAGTTATAGGTACCATAGTTTTTTTTTAAATTGTTTTGATAGACTGCATAAAACTACATTGATGATAAAAAGTTTACTTTTCAACAGTAACAAATCATTGTAAAATTATAGGTTAAAATAGCCTTTCTGACGTGCTAAAAAATAAATTTGTAACTGAGCACTTTTTAATGAGAGGCAGTGCTCGTTAATAAAGTCATTGTTTAAGATAGTTTTATTTTTATTTTCTGAAGAATCCTCAGTTGCATGTTATAAGTAATTTTTTTTCGTAAAATATTGATTTTTTGCTAACTAGAGGACTACTCGCGCTGTTATCTGCCGTTTGAGCCAATATTGAATACACACAGAGGTCTCGGCAAGATTAGAAAACTTCTCAAAGGCTTCATCATCGATCTTTGAACTCGAGTTATGATCGTTTTACTAAATTTTCGATCCATTTTTAAGTATTTACGGAAAAATCAAAGAATAGAATTTCTAACTAAAATTCAGTTCATATATCGGTCTAATGACTCTTGGCATATCCTGAATGTTTTAGCAGAAAAATATGTTGCTTTGTAGAGATATTTGACTTTTAACAAATAGTCGCTTGCCACAGATATTTCATAACAATTACGTTTACTTGAAAATTCAATATTTTGATAAAGAAGCATTTTGTTGTGACACGTGCGTAAGATGTACCACAAGACAAATTTACAGGTATAATGCATATTTTTTCGTTCTCTTCCTTTCTGTACATATACATGTTAACTATAATTATCTCTTTTCTTTCGTTCTTTCAGGTATTTCCCTACTATGTTCTTTTGGTTTCTTCATTCGCTGTTCTTCTTGTCTTGATAAAATAACCCATTTATATTTTCAACTGTATTATATCATTTATTGGTATATTCCACCTTGCTCCTAATATATGATATACGTATATACTAGTTGTTTCTATGTGAGGACCATCTAAATTAAACTTCATTAATAAACTTTTATGCACAACAACATTACCAGATATAACATATTCTTATCGACTGAAATTTTTAGGATATTCCAAGCATCATTAGAACTAACGGGTGCGGCAGAATAAATTGCCGACTTTTGACCAGTGTTGCCACCTTTTGAAGTCTGAAAAGCAGAAAACAGTTTAAGAAAAGCAGAAAATAACAGAAATTTTATCATCAGAAAACAGAAAAAAAGCAGAAACTATGTTTATCATATGAAACTGGTTTTAAATTTTTGTTTTAGTGTACTGATTAACAATTTTCACATCGAATTTTGATATTCACTGCGTAACATCATGAAAGATAACCAACTAACAAATAAACAGAATCTTTGGACATGTTTTCTTTTTTTAAAGTGCATTCTTCATCTGATTTAAGAACTTTCAATAAATTTTGCTTGCCTAATTAGTATGTATCCATTTTAGTATATGAAGAGGAGAGATTCAAGCTAATCGTTGCTTAAATCATAAGATTTCATAACTTTTTATGCTTCTGAGTGTTCATAAGATTATCAATGTTAGCTTTTTATTGTGATGTTCTGAAAAATATTGATAACCAACAATTAATGTTGACTGAGATGGACCTATTTTATATTCTTTTATAAATCATTAATATTCAACGACTTTGAGCCATTCTCTGTTTAAGACGCTTCTATAGGGTTTCTTTATGGCATATTTGTTTGTTCAGCAACTACAACTACTTCATGAATACCTTCTTTGCTAGTCTTGCTGTCATTATCATCTAGAACTATTTTTTTTTTCTGTTCTTTTGTCCTCGGAAATCATATTAATTCTTCCTGTTTCATCGGATGAATAAACAAGAGAATGTATATGTTGATGTATATAAATTAAATGAATAATAAAAAATACGATGGAAAACTATAGGTAAGAAATTGATTAAGCAGCAAAAATATTCATTGTGAGTTGTTTGTGGTCAGTAGAAAATAAAAGTCATTTGTACAAAATAGAAAGAATTATAATAGAACACAAGCATCAGTAGCTTTTGATACGATTTTTATCTATTTATGGAAATGAAGACCTTCGAGATAAAAAGTGTTGATTAAAATTATAAATTATGCAGTATTAGAAAAAACTTCAAAAAGCAGAATTTTTCTGCTAAAAGCAGAAGAGGTGGCAACTCTGCTTTTGACATGCTGTTTTCTCCACTTAAACTTGATGAGGAAGTTTCGTTTTGATGTTAAAAGATAGAGAATTTTGTGTAGATTCTATTAATATGTTCTTCACAAAATGAACATTTGTCTTTTCTTTGTATCACTAAGAGTACTAGACACCACAAAGACATCAACTGCTCAGCATTTTAATGGAATAAAATGTCATTTTTCTTTATTAAATTATTTAACATAAGCTATCAAAACGCAGAATAAAAAAGGTACAGATCCACATCTGTTTTTTAGGTCCAATACCAAGTTCTGAGATTAAGCTTCTGAGTTTTAAAAACCACTCGCAAAAAATGCCCAATCGCCTCTTTTAGGCACCTTTTTATGTTCATGCAAACATATTAGCTTCGGCACTAGGTTAGAAAAGCAATTCAGCCCTTATAATGAGAAGCATTTTTTAGAGCTTGAATTTCTGCATCTTTTGATAAAAAAAGAATAGTTTTTTGTAAATCGAAGTTTGTAGAAAATTAACGAGGAAAAGGACGATTCCATTGGCCGAGGTTGTTTTATTGATGTTTTGCGGTTTTTGAAGCCGAAACAACTAAGCTTATAAAAACAAACACACCACGAGAAACATCGAAAAAAATTCTACATCTCTTACTATGAAGATACATTTTTTGATTAACTGGGCAAAAATTCTTGTACACAAGTGTCTCATTTACCAGTTGAGCAGCTAATGTTTTTGTGGCATCTAGTACCATTTGTGATACAAGCGAAGGACAAATGCTTATTTTGCAAGGAACATATCAATAAAATCTATACAAAATTCTCTATCTTTTAACATCAAAACGAAACTTCCTCATCAAGTTTAAGTTGAGAAAACAGCGTGTCAAAAGTCGGCAATTTATTCTGCCGCACCCGTTATTTATAGGCAGAATTGTAGATCGAAATTCTGCTATTTGATTTTTCAGTAAATACCTAAAAATGGATCGAAAATCCAGTGAAACAGGCATAACTCGGCTCCACATGTCAATGAGCACGAAGACTTTGAAAACATTTCTAGCCTTACCCAGACTTCCTTGTGTATTTAATAAGAGTTTAAATGACGAGTTATACCTCGAGTAGATCTCTCGTAAAATTGAAAAGTTCAAGTTCTGGTCTAATGATCTCACATCTTCAGAACACTCAGGGCAAATAAAACCAGTTAGGAAAAAAACAGCCGGAAGGGGAGGGGCAAGTATAAGCGCTAATTCTTTTCGAAAAATGAGATACAGGGTATATCAAAATTATAGCCCCCCCTTTGTCATTGTTTTGTTTCTATGAAAACGAATAGCTGGATCAAATGTAAACAGTGATTCTGATAGCTCTCGAAGTTCTCTATCGAATGCAGTATATTTGAGACTTTTAAAGGTGACTTCGTTATGTAATGTTTTTGAAAATACGTAAGACCCCATTTTTGACTTTTCGAAGGGCATGTCAGACAACATTTTCAATGTATGCATCGGATAGAGCTAAAAATTCTGAGCAAAATGAGTGGTCGTACGGCTCTGGGTCACTTTCCAATGAAAAGTNACCCACCCACACCCACACCCACACCCACACCCACACCGAACAATAGGAACCTCATTTTTAGTTGAAGTCGTCACCTTTCTAATGAAAACTAGAATGATTGATTTAAAAATTTCGGTTTGAAACTTTAGGAGAAACAAACTAACTGAACAGATTAAAACTGGTTCCTATCAAAGTCAAAAGACCTTCAGTTTTCATCATAATCTATATGATAGTAACATATTACCCATTAATTTGAAGATAAAACTTTCCTGCAATTCATTAATTACTAATGAGCTAGCGAAAAACATTTGACTTTAAAATTCCTATGATTTATAAGATCTATAATTTTATTTTAACTAAACAATTGTAAATAATTTTCGCCAATTATCAATTCATGATGAGACTATACATCGTCTTGATACATTTTCATATTTAACTATTTTAAGCATAGTGGTCACCAATATTAACACCATCAACATCAAGAACACATTCAGAAGTGGTCAATTACAATCTTATTGTGATTTAATATGTCGTCATGAATTATATGTTGAATATCGAACATCAATAATAACACATCATCAATTTTTTTTTTATTTGAACAAAGTAATATTTGTACATAATTTATTTGGTCTTATACATCGTACATCAGTTGCAAGTCATTTATTTGTTTGTGAAGGAATACATTTAGATGAAAGTGATCTTGTATTAGTTTTATTAATTGAATAATTTCTTCCATTATCATATATATCTGTATTACGTTTAGCTCAATTAATTGTTTATGATCGTATTGAAATGATGTTAATACTTGACCAACAAACATTAAATAAACAATTATTACCTAAATATTTACCATTAACGTTATAAATATTTTCAATGACAATATCAATTGATATTATTAAAGAAGATTTTAATAATCTTAATTGTCATATGAATATAACACGAAAAAATGATGCGCAAAAACTTAAAAATGTAACTTATAAAAAAGTTTTACTATTTATGATGGCACTGGTATGTTTTAGTTTAATTTATCGAAATAAATATATATATGTATAATGAAAATTTTAATCCAATTAAAAGAAAAATGTTTGTTTTACTTTGACATTGTTTATGTGTTAGTAATGGATGAGATTTTTGAATAATTCAAAATTTTGAAAAATATTTTGAAATAGAAAACTAGTCGATCTGCTGTACTTACATATAAAGAAGAACGAGTTTTAATGACATAGATAAGAAACAAAAAATGCAGAATTTCCAGTAATACGAATTAGCAAGGAAAGTATTTAAGTTACATTAGTACAATGACCGAAGTATTCCTCTCGAATCTCATATTTGTCAAATTCTGAGTCGTAGTATTTGTACTGTTATAACTAAAGAAGACGATGTCTTTCTAATATTATGAAGTGACTAATGAAGAAAATAATCATAAATAGTTTTAAAGATATCTCGTAAGATGATTTCGATTGTGTTATTTATTTGCAACTGACAATAATTTTTAGAAATCAGAAATTTTAAGTTTATGAAACATTCTTCTAAATATATATTATATTCAAAAAAGAAGCTATAAAACATCACGAGGTCTTTCTCGGACGATAAATTTGCATTCGAGAATTTCGACAAACTTTCTATAGATTTGAATTCCTGGACTCCGAAAACGTATTGGGTTTTTTCCATAGCATAAAATTTTTAGAATGATTCTTATAGTAAATGAAAATTGATTTGAGAAAATAAAAAACAATATAAATCTGAGTCTATAGAATATCAATTCTTTAATTTTTACTTCAAATACTCAAATTGAATTTTACCAAAAGATGTTCAATGTGAAGCAAAATAAAGAAAAAAATCCAAATGATTGTCTTCTTGATACAAATATTTTTAAAATGTTTTAAAAATGCTAGCGATTGAAAATATTAAGGATGGCCAAATGAGAGCCTGTGGTCCAATGACAATGAAACAAATTTAGAAACGACAATTTATCACTCAAATCATGTTAAACTGAACTAATAATCATCAATACTTGAATTATTGAAACTCATTGATGTTTTTTGTCCTTGATTTAATATAAAGGGCACCATAAGCATCCAACAAAAGATGAAGAGAATGAAATATTGATCGTCTTTATTAGATCCAAGAAAAAAAGCATAAAAAAAAGAGAAATTTTTATATTTATTTGCAGCAACTGGTGACCTCTTGAGTCCTGGTAGTACAGAAAAATAGAGAGATAAGATTTGAAGATGAAGGATAGAGAACAAGACAAGTTAATGAAAGCCAACATAGAAAAAAAGAACAAGAAAAAAGAAAGAAAGAAGAATAATAACCATAGAATAATAATAATGAACAGTAAACATTAAACATAATTTTATGGAGGAAAAGAAGAAAAACTTTTTTTTTCCTCTTGATTATTTTACTTTTTTAGATATTCATAACTTTCCAACTGGTGAAGGGATACAATCAATGAGACAAGAAAATTATTATTTTCTTCTCTCAAAGAGAAGTTCTTTTTCTTCTTCCTTAATGTTTCATTCGATTGAGAGCACAGTTTCGACCATTGCAGCTGTTGCTATTTCTATGATTTAATTCACCACATTCGCTGCAAGCCTAGAAAACCATTAACAAAATTATAAATTTATCTTCTCAAGTACGTAACAGCCCAGTAGAAAATGTTCCGATTATAATCGATTTGTTGTGCAAAAAAATCAAAATTATATTCAATTTAGGAAATTTTTATTGGACAAAATCTGTTAAATCGTTTATAATCGAAACATTTTTCACTCAAAAAGATAAACTCAATACATAATAAGACTTACTTTAAACATAGCACGAACATAATTTAATTCTGTCGACATAGGTGTCTCTCTTTGATAGAAATTACTATTTTGATTCAATATATCTGCTGAGGTTTCATTACATGCGTATTGTTGTGGTCCATATGATGAAGCATTAAAAGCAGGATCATGTGTTGGTCCATATGGTGAAGAATTAGAAGCAAGACCACGCGTTGGAATCATATGATGAAGAATGAAAACCAGGATCACGTGTTAGTTCATGTGATGAAGGATTAAAAGCAGGACCACGTGTTCGTCCATATGGCGAAGAATTAGAAACAGGACCACTTGTTGATGCATAGGTACAGTTTGGACTAGCAGTAATTGTTGGACTTTGCATCATATTGGGATTTACATTTATGTTGTTCTGGTTGTTAATTGGTAGTTGTTGAGTGACCTATAACAATAAAAAATTACATCAACATTTGTCTTACAAAATATAGACACTCTACGTAAAGCGTAGGTGAAAAATAGTGCATTAAAAAAACAAAAAGACAGTTTAATGGTAAAAAGAGAAAGGATGATGCAACAAAACATTTCCTTACCGTTATATGTATGTAAAAATTCATCATAGGGTATTCTCACTCTGAAGGAAAAAGAAATATATATATTGATGTATATATATGCGATTGATCTTTTGTTTTGCTCTTTTCGTCACTCATATGTGCACTTGACTAAACGGGTGAGAGTGAGTAGAAAAAACAATATCGGGCGACGACGATGAACAATTTTATGTTTACATCCGACAGAATTGGATAAAGATAATAAAGAGAATGAAATGCATCTATTTTCTCAGACGAGCTAGATCATTATTATGTATTCTTTCCAGCCAACTATCTTGTTTAAGTAGACACAAAAAAAAGTCGTTCGTATAAGCTTCGCAAGCCATGTCTTTTTTTCTTCCTTTATCTGTTGCAAAATTTGCTTTAAGAGAGTAAAAGTGTATAAAACATATGAATGTCATAATAGCTTGAAGAGCAGCAAAGTAAGGCCAAATAAATTTAACTTCCATGAAACAGAAACTATATTTTTTCACTAAATCGTCAATCAACGTTACCTTGAAATTTTCGAACAATGTCAATAAATCCTGAAATGTAATGATCTTATTTAGACGACATATTGTTCCAAATTTATATGCTTACTTGAATATTTTCCAACTGAAACATTCTCACACGACCAATTTCTGTTAGTGAATTGATTTGATTATCCCATGTTGACCACATAATCTAGAATGATAAATGAAATGAACGCATTTTAAAACTTTATGAATTAATTACACATGGTTCATCATGGGAAGGAAAACGTATTAAATGTTGAAAACTATCTTTTGGTATTTTTGAAGCATGCAATTTGAAGAAATTGTCCGTATTGAAGAAAAACTTTTGCAAGGTTATTTTTTGAGCTTTAATCATCTGTTCGATGCTTGTCGAGTCGGCTAAAAAAAATGAAAAACATTGGAACAAATGTGATAAAAAGTCTTACTTAAATAAAAAGATATACAAGCGTCATAAGGCTTGCCCTGTCAAGATTGGTTTTGATATAAACACATGGTGCGATAGTTTGATAGGCTGAAAACCCTCACTCCTCCAAATCGGATCTCCAACTGAGTACATTCTATTGAGCTGAAACTTTGTGGACAGATTAGGGTACTTACCATAAATATATAAACAATTTCAACTTCATTTCTTTTTATTTTTCAGAAATATAATAACTTTAGTACCCATTTTGGGGCATTCCGCATCTTCAAGCTCATTCAATCATCTCAATACATAGAGTCAATTTTTTCATTTGAAACAAGATACTTAAGGTTAGTGATTCTGAAGCGTGTGTTTTTCATTTTACACTGCTGATTATTTGAGACATCCATTACAGGTGAAATCGCGAAATTAAAAAAAAAACGGTCAAATTTTGATAATAATAACATTTTTTTCTTCGACTAAGGCCTATTTTGGAGAAAAAAGATGCTCTAGAATCACTAGCCTTAAGTTGTTTCTTTCAAATGAAAAAATTGACTCTATGTATTGAGATGATTGAATGACCTTGGAGATGCGGAATGCCCCAAAATGGGTACTAAAGTTGTTATATTTCTGAAAAATAAAAAGAAATGAAGTTGAAATTGTTTATATATCTATGGTAAGTACCCTAACCTGTCCACAAAGTTTCAGCTCAATCGCATGTACTTGGTCGGAGATCCGATTTCGAGTGGAAAAGCCTTGAATGGACTTCTATTCTTGTTTCTTCAAATAGATGTTTCATCAATTTCATCATCTCGTTTTTTGTCATACTATTTGCATTGAAACTTAGATTCCTCACAAAGCATAGATGGAACCGGTCTAGTTTTTCGACGACCGGTATCGGTCTGAACCGGTCGGACCGGACCGGCCGGTCTACCGGTAAAATACCGGTCTACTAGTAAAATATCGATCTACCGACAATGGATCACTTGTCAACATCAAATACTGCCTGAGAGCAGTTTATTTTTCCGTCAAAAACAGCTCTGCATTGGTAGTTATGACGAAAACGGGAAAATGAAAAAGTAAGACCGGTATCATACCGGTATCTTACCAGTATACCGGCAGACCGGTTTCAAACCGGTATACCGGCCGGTCTAAAGCCTGGACGGGTACCGGACCGGCCAGTTCCCGGTACCGGTTCCATCTATGGCTACAGTTAAACAGGCACTAATTTTGACTTTTTATATTCGAAAGAAATCAAATGATTATTTCCTTACCTAATTCATTAAGTCTGATTGTATTCATAAATCTCAAATTTATCTAAGTTAATTGCAAACAAACTCCTTAATCATTGAGAACATTTTGACAACTTTTCAAACATTTTCTAGTAGACACTAGAAGCATGCACTCTTTGATTTGCCTTTTGTGCTATTTTCTATCTCCTTGTTCGACATCACAAAAAAATTGGACATTTTTTCAAACTTATGATTACTACCATGTACTATTTAAAATCAATTATAAATTCAATTTACATAAAATGAAAATACAAAGAGTCATTTTATTTCTGTATGATTTTCTAAGGAACTTTTTGCAATGTGCTTTTGATAAAAACTGATTTACAATTGTGATAGAATTATAACCAATGCAAATTTTATGTTATTTTTAAATTAAAATGGATACAAAATTATTTTCAACGATTAGAAAATTATCGTTTTTTTTTCTAAAGACAAGTATATGGTGCCATTTAAATTCTTTGTTGAAGCCATTTTTCAACTACTTCATTGACTTTTTCTGGATCTTCTTCCATAGTCCAATGACTAGTTTCTAATTCAATTGTTTCTAAATCCGCTATATACTTATTTTGATCAGCAAATAATTGTGGAACACATATATAATCTTTTGTACCCGCAATATAAAGAGCTGGTCGTTTTATTGTAGGATCAAGAGTTTTTTCATCATCCCAGTCAATATTAGCCATAGCTGATTTATACCAATTTAGTTTTGGTTGCATTCCTTCAGTGACACATTTACGTATGATCTCATAATCTTTATCCGTGAAAAATGAAGCTCGAGTTGTCGTTTTTTTGCCTGTTAACCATTCTCGAACTTTACCAAGAGGAGCAAAATCTGTTGTCCATAATTTTGGATCATTTGTAAAACCAAGATCGATGAACCGGTCCGCATTGTCTTCGAGAATTTTCGCTGCATCATCAGAATTAAAGAATTCCCAATAACCAAAAGTTTCATAGCCAAAGGCTTTCTTTGTCAATGATAATGTTTGCTCAAAATCAAACTTCGCCGGTGGAAAATAACCAAGATTAAATAAAATAAGACCTAATGTACGTTCAGGATGATATAAAACAAATCGAGTTGCTGGTCGAACACCCCAATCATGTCCAAGAACGATAACTTTACTTAAATTCAAATGATCAAGAAGAGATATAAGATGTTGAACCATTGATTTAGTTTTGTATTCATTTTGATCCAATGGCGAATATGTTTTACCGTAGCCCATTAAATTTGGTGCTAAACAGCCATAACCTTGCTTAGAGAAATATTCAATTTGATAACGCCAACAATAGAATGATGATGGAAAACCATGAAGAAATAATAAGGTTGGTTTTGAATCATCTTTTGCTTTGATATAGATGTATTCATAATTAATACCATCAGCAACTGTGTAGTTCTGTAGTTCAAACATAATACTCACGTGGTCGAGTGAATTCAATGATAAGCAAAAAATCTACGAAAGAATAATAGTCACAGCGTTTCAATATGTCTTTTTTAATCTTAGATAAGCATTATGAAAATAACATGTCTAAGCGTGCCCTTGTTCGAATTGTTTTCGTTTTGTTGTATATTTACCTTGTTATCTTTTTCGTTCGAATGTCGTTGATTGCATATGAGATTGCATGTTCTACATGGTGCATGGATCGGTTGTTACTGACATCTATATAAAATTTAACTTAAATCACAAGAATCTAGAGTTGTCATAATACCTATACGTTGACTAACGAAAACACGTACATGTCAAGATATTGAAATGAGCAAACATCTCATTACGCTGCTCAATTATAAAATAAATCCATAGTTCAAAAGTTTGAGTGGATTTAATGCATAGATACCTTCATTTAGTATATACCGTTGAAAATTGAGAGTAAGGGTAAAACATATTCTTGTGAGTGTACTGAAATTCTCAAGTTCTGGAATACGCCGTGGATCATATAGGGCATTGAAGTTATTGGAATATATTTAGAGCACACAAAAAGTAGTGACGCTAACACTATAAAACTTTATATGGAAACCTTGAAGAAATTTTCTCTCTATATGTGCTGATAGTTCCAATCGTGCTCTATAATTCTACAATATTTCATTCATTTTCCAGTGATATTATCATAGCAACATTTCGATACGTTAAAGTTTACTGTTAATTTTGTAAAGTTTTCTTCTTGATAATATATGGCATTGAATTTCAAAAAAAATCCCTCATATCCCACGAAGGGTGAGAGAATCTTTAGTTATTGGAAATTTAATATCTCGCAAAGAAAACATTCATTTGCATTTAGATTTCTCAGAATATTTTAATCCCAAGTAGATCTGTCTGTGAACAAGATCTCAGGGTGAAATACTGTCACTCGATCTGTTGATGTATACTCTGTCATGGTCTCAAGTTGTAGCAAAATGGTTATAACATAGAAGGAAAGGTCTAAGGGTACTTATTGTTTTAGGACTATGCATGTTTCACTAGGTTTTACCTGTTGCATATAGTGCGGACTCGGAAACGACTGATCACTTGAAATGGTTCCCTGGCTAGACGTAATATTTTTCTCGTGCATTTCGTTTGATTTCTCTTTGAATTTTTCCTATCTTCTCTTGTTTGTTACTTGTGATAATCAGCAGTCTTTATACGTATAAAGACACGTGTGTTGTTCAGTTTTTTCATGTGTGCAATTAATTGTCAAGTATTCTCAAGAAGAAAAGTTTAAGAAAAATCGACAACAAACTTTATCACATCGAAACTTTGCTATTATTATATCACCGAAAGAATGATGAAATATTGTAGAACTATAGAGACATTGAATATCAACCAAGACTTGGTCGATCCGTAACTGAGACAACATCTGCAAACATTGAAAAAGCTCATTGTCCCATTGAAGACGCTTCTCATCTTACGATTGATGAAATGCTACTGGAGACTGGCATGAGTCATCATACCCTGGAACAAATTCTTTCTGACCATGCAAAGCTGAAAAATATTTCTGCTTGCTGGATGTCCAACTTATTGATTGGTATTCAACGAGCCGAACCAGTTAAGCTTTGTCAAGAGAATTTGGAGGAACTTCAATAAATAACATAGCAACCATGTGATATTGTGACAGGTAACAAGTCATGGTTTTATCATAAACAAATAGACCGAAAATCATACTACCTGGATACCAAATCAGTGGAACTCTGCCTACTTCGTTTCGATGTAGTTACTTTACTCAGAAAACTTTACTTTGCATCGTTTTCAAAATGATTGGTTCTGTCTTTGATTCATCATATTGATCAACGAAAGACCATCGATCATTGTTTGGGACCTCTTATTAAGGAAATTCGGAAGAAAAGACCAACATTTGATACACATGCTGTAAAACTTAATCACGGCAATGCAAAACCGTATGTTCATACAGATTTTTCAAACTACCTCAAATTGAAAAGTATTAAAAACGTTCGTCAAACAGCGAATTTTCAAGACCTTGTACCGTGTAATTTTTGGTTATCCAATCTGATCAAACAGAATGTAACTGATCAGAGCACCTCACAGATCTTGTATCGTGTCGTTACCAAGATCATAAACTCGATCAACAAAGTTGACTATAAAAAAAATCGATAAATAGTTAGAACGAATGCCGTCGTGTATAAATAATCAGAAAGCCTACTGCGAACATTTAATGAAATCAAATCTAGCGTAACTTTTTTATTTTTATTTTTTTTCATTGAAAAATCTTGATACTTTTGGTATCTCATCAGTAAAACATATTGAATCATTTCTATTTGTAAAATGAGCAGCAGCAATATGATCTTTGTATACTTGCCAGTTAAATCAACCTAATACTTGTGTTGGTGATAGATATGATTTAATTGTGTATGCAGTATTATTATAATCTAATATTATACGTTGTGATTTGAATATATTTGATAATTCATTATAAGAAGAAAAATCAATACGAGCTGTAACTAAGAAACGCCCACTTCTTATATATAGACGTACTGCATTTACAATTAATGCACAATGGTGTTTCAATTTAGTATGAAAAGTTTGTGCATCCCATCGAGAAGGAGCATTTAGAACCACGATGGAATATGATAGAGATATCTTTTATTTGGTGAATCTAATTGATGATCACTGTTACAAATTTTCTTACGCCACTTAAATTCGCAAATAAAATGTTCAAACTGTGCTGTTGTGCTTATATAAAGTAAAAATCACATTTGATTATTTGCTGATTTTGCACATCGTCAGTACGTTTGATTCACTTTTAAAAATTTATTCACGAGCTTAATTATAATTAATTCTGTTTCTGGATAGCCATTTGCATTTTGTACTATAATACGAAATAGTAGGAAAGGATTGTGATGCTGATTCACCACGAGAACGAATTCATAAGACATTATCATCTTTCTTAAATTCATGGGGAGCATTAATATACGAAAACCTTCATTTCGATGACGATGACGTAGCAATTTCTTGTTGATTTTGACTTGGCTTGGTCGACTGTTGATTAATTCTGGTGTTACAACCAAAATTTTTCATCCAATTATGATTATGAATATGACTTGATAATTCATATTCATATGGATGTTAGACAGATCGTTTTCTGTTGCACAAACAGGCAACCTATTGATTAAAACTGCCATGAATCATATCATTTCAATTTGAGTTTTCAGCACTAGTAATTCCAATAGTAAACATTCTACTTATCATTAGTAAATCCTATGTCAGTGAGGCTCACATGTACAGGCCACGTGCATATTGACCAAGATATATGAAGAACAGTATCAAGAAGAGGCGAACATGACCATTTTCTACCGTGTAGAGTGATGAATGATACCGGCGTTTTATGCAATTATGCATAGTTCAATTAAAGAATAATATCATATGTCTCATCTCTTAGCGCTTGAGTAAATCTAATTAAACAACCAAATATTCGCTTCTCTCGAATTTATTAGAATTTATTTGATTTTGTTAGTGAGCTAGATTATTTGATATGACGCAATTTTCTTTTAGTATAAACTGATTTATAATTGTGATAGAATTATGACACATGCAAATTGTGTGTTATTTTTAAATTAAAATTGATAGAACATTATTTTTAACGGTTAGAAAATTATCGTTTTTTTTCTAAAGACAAGTGTATGGTGCCATTTAAATTCTTTGTTGAAGCCATTTTTCAACTACTTCATTGACTTTTTCTGGATCTTCTTCCATAGTCCAATGACTAGTTTCTAATTCAATTGTTTCTAAATCCGCTATATACTTATTTTGATCAGCAAATAATTGTGGAACACATATATAATCTTTTGTACCCGCAATATAAAGAGCTGGTCGTTTTATTGTAGGATCAAGAGTTTTTTCATCATCCCAGTCAATATTAGCCATAGCTGATTTATACCAATTTAGTTTTGGTTGCATTCCTTCAGTGACACATTTACGTATGATCTCATAATCTTTATCCGTGAAAAATGAAGCTCGAGTTGTCGTTTTTTTGCCTGTTAACCATTCTCGAACTTTACCAAGAGGAGCAAAATCTGTTGTCCATAATTTTGGATCATTTGTAAAACCAAGATCGATGAACCGGTCCGCATTGTCTTCGAGAATTTTCGCTGCATCATCAGAATTAAAGAATTCCCAATAACCAAAAGTTTCATAGCCAAAGGCTTTCTTTGTCAATGATAATGTTTGCTCAAAATCAAACTTCGCCGGTGGAAAATAACCAAGATTAAATAAAATAAGACCTAATGTACGTTCAGGATGATATAAAACAAATCGAGTTGCTGGTCGAACACCCCAATCATGTCCAAGAACGATAACTTTACTTAAATTCAAATGATCAAGAAGAGATATAAGATGTTGAACCATTGATTTAGTTTTGTATTCATTTTGATCCAATGGCGAATATGTTTTACCGTAGCCCATTAAATTTGGTGCTAAACAGCCATAACCTTGCTTAGAGAAATATTCAATTTGATAACGCCAACAATAGAATGATGATGGAAAACCATGAAGAAATAATAAGGTTGGTTTTGAATCATCTTTTGCTTTGATATAAATGTATTCATAATTAATACCATCAGCAACTGTGTAATTCTGTAGTTCAAACATAATACTCACGTGGTCGAGTGAATCGAATAATAAACAAAAAAATCTATAAAAGAATCATTGTAACGGAACGAAGGTATATCTTTTTCGGTCTTGCTTATAGACTGCGCAAATAAAAATGTGTGCTTGTGTTGGTGTCTGTTTCTTTTTACTCTATTTTTACATCGTGTTTCTTTCGTTCGAATATCGTTGATTGCATATGAGATTTCATATTCTACATGGTGAATGGGTCTGTTGTTACTGACATCTATATAAAATTTAACTTAAATCACAAGAATCTAGAGTTGTCATGATACCCATACGTTGGCTAACGAAAACACGTACATGTCAAGATATTGAAATGAAGAAACATCTCATTACGCTGCTCAGTTATAAAATAAATCTATAGTTCAAGGATTTGATTGAATTTGGTGCATTGATACTCCCACTCACTGTATACCGTCGAAAATTGAGAGTAAGAGTAAGTATATTCTTATGAATGCACTCATAATCGTGGAGTTCTGAAATACGTCGTGAGTCATCTCTTCTATTGAAGTTATCGGAATGTTCACATTATGAATCTCGATAGTCAGGTCACTGATGCTATGACAGTCTGTAAGAACTATATTGAGAGAGTAGAATAATTTATGGAGAACTTTTAGAGCATAGATATTCTAGGATAATAAACAGACTGAATAAGATGTGCTCATGTCAGATGCGTAACACACTAGCTTGTATTTTTCTCTGTTGAATGTAATTTAGATTAGGTTTTTAACTCTCATCATCATATTGAATGTCTTGAGCTCAAGACACCAGAATAATTACTCTGCTACATTTAGGTGACCAGAATTTTGGGTCACTTCATTATCCTACAGTACTTCAAATTTATTAGCGAATGATTCTCGAATGTTTTCAAGTATTCAATTAGATGAGTTGTTAAAATATGTTCCATAATATGCTACAGAAGCTGGATAAGTATAATAGTGGGTACCTGTTTAATACAAATACATTCAAACAATACTTGCTAAGGTACTCGACTAAGATCCTGAAACATATCGGTAGTGGGATAAGTTTTTGGATATCTTGCTGAGAAATGTTCTGGTAGATGAATACCTTGAATTCACTACACTCACTAGGGCATACATGTTTCTTTTTATAATGGTGATACACTTCGAATGCATTAAATTTTATCGATTTGTTACGCATATTGATATAAAGGGTGATCCAAAAGTCTTGGACCCTCTCAGAAAAATTGTTCATTCTCCCTTATAGTAAACTCAAAAATGCTCAAACTCTAATATCTTATCCCCTGTAAGCAGGCGAATATTACCGCAAAGTTTCATGTCTCTATCCCTTATTATAAGGGAGATATATAGGCTAACATTCTAGAAATCTTATTTTTTTATGTCCAAAAAATAATGGTTGGCGCATAATACATGTACATGGGTCACTTTTGCGTTTCATTTTTCCACCACTTGATACGTTCTATTAAGAAAACAAAATATACCACAAGATGCAGCGTGAAAAGCTCTACAATCTACACAGTAAAGCGCATTTTAATTATGTAATTTTTGTTTTCAAAAAAAGAAAAACTCTGTACGATTAATTTTGCCATTGCAAAAACTGATCGCACAAAATTTTGCTTTTTTTTGCAAACAAAAACTATATAATTAAAATACACTTTACTGTGTAGATTGTAGAGCTTTTCATGCTGCATCTTGTGGTATATTTTGTTTTCTTAATAGAACGTATCAAGTGGTGAAAAAATGAAACGCAAAAGTGACCCATGTATATCTATTATGCGCCAACCATTATTTTTTGGACATAAAAAAATAAGATTTCTAGAATGTTAGCCTATATATCTTCCTTATAATAAGGGGTAGAGACATGAAACTTTGGGGTAATATTCACCTACTTACAAGGGATAAGATACCAGAGTTTGAGCATTTTTGAGTTTACTATAAGGAAGAACGAACAATTTTTCTGAGAGGACTCAAGACTTTTGGATCACCCTTTATGTTTATAGTATTGTTCTTAAACTTCAATAAAAATGATTGTGGACAANTAATAAGGGGTAGAGACATGAAACTTTGGGGTAATATTCACCTACTTACAAGGGATAAGATACCAGAGTTTGAGCATTTTTGAGTTTACTATAAGGAAGAACGAACAATTTTTCTGAGAGGACTCAAGACTTTTGGATCACCCTTTATGTTTATAGTATTGTTCTTAAACTTCAATAAAAATGATTGTGGACAAAGAAACAATACTTTCATGAGAAATCACTGACGAGGGAAGGTTATCAACTGATTCACGCCGTTTTCCGTGATATTTTGTCCATATATTGAAGACAGTATTCTAGAAAAATCTCTAAGAGAATTGGGACCCATAGGCCTTCCTTCAATAGCTATGACTATTGTAATGATTTTTCGAGCTAGTGCAACGTATTTACTGAAAAATCGTAGAACAGAATTTCAACCTGAAATTTTGCCCATATGGAGTTCTCGTGGTCACTAGAATACTCTAGAAGTTTCAGTGGAAAAGCATGTTTTCTTCTCATGATATTGCACTGGCGTAGCCAGAAATTTTTAAGTAAAGAGCAATTGTCTAGTTAAACTGTTTTGAGGACTAAGTAGCGATGGCCTATTGTCATCATCTCAAAAAATCTGTGAGCAATAACTTTTGCAGCACTGACTAACTGTGCTCAGTTCACAAAATCCGCGAGCAGTAAATCTTGGAGCTGTGAGCAATTGCCCAATGACCCACGGTTGGCTACGCCACTGATGTTGAGTTATTAAGAAACTCAATCTTTTTGCAGCTTATAAATTATGAGACAATTTTTTTGAAGATCAATAACTCGAGAAGCAAGCGTGCCTTTCCATCGAAACTTCTAGAGTATTCTAGTGACCACAAGGACCCCATATAGGCAAAATTTGAGGCTGAAATTCTGTTGTTCGATTTTTCTGTAAATATGTTGCGCTAGCTCGAAAAATCAGTAAAGTAGCCATAGCTACCGAAGGAAGACCTATGGATCCAAGTGCTCTTAGCGATTTTTTTAGAATACTGTCTCCAAGATATGGACAAAATATCACGAAACACGGCGCCGATCAGTTGGAGACCTTCCCTCGTGAGTAGTATTATCAAGACTTCTTCATAGATGATTGATTTAATGCTTGTTATTATGATAATTTTGGAAATGTTTACGAAAAAGAAACTTATTCATATCATGAAATCCAAAAGTCGAGCATGTGATAATTCTTTTTCATTTATTTTTACGAAAGAACAATTACAACTACAGAAGTTTGCTATATCATTCAATAAATCATTACTTATTTTTCAAGTAATATTTAGTTTTTCAAGACATCCAATTGTTAGATTTATACACGATGTTACATAAGTTTTGAAGCTTGATAAAATAATTTTATATTCAAACAATGAATGATCTGTAACTGAATCTATCTATACAAGACTTGAATATTCATATTCATCTTTCGAATCACACATTACTGATTGACATATTCTCCGATGATAATAGTAATATGAATATAAGAATATGATTAACGGTTTTTTTAAACTAAGCAATAAAATTTTTCTTGTTTTAAAAACAAGACAAATACTATATTTAATAGATACACATATTAAGTAAACAACAGAAAAAAAATTATTTCAGTAGCACGTATTTGTTCTCCTCTACTACTTTTACTTTTCGAAGTCTCTAAAGAATTTTATCAATTATATTTGCATAATCATTACAAGTTATTTGTCTCGATTTTTCTGCAACCAAGTTTTTATCTATGCAAAGCTTGAAAATTATTCTGTTCGGTACTTTTTTTAATGCACTTCTCAAACATTTTCAATGGTTTATATACTGAATAGATAGTTTCAAATAAGAAAAAAAAAGTAAGAAGAGTGTCTATGACATTGAAATCTTTCGTTCTGCATACGGTGTGATCGTGTATTTTTAGTTCATTTTAGAATGTTTTCTCCAAAATATAGTATGCGTCACTGTTCATGTACCAAATAGCTCATGAAAAGTCTTAAATACACGGTAACAAGCACTTATTGGCTCCTATCATGACTTATTTCATGTCAAATGTTTTCGAGGCTTTATTTAAAAAGTCTGAAAAGTCATTTTTTAGATCGTGTCGAAAAATTAATCATTATATTGTTACATTTGTATTGCTATTACATATAACCAGTATTATGAATTGAGTACTAGAGTTTTTAATTTTATGTGAAGTATCGTTCCAGTATTGAGAAAAAAAAATTTAACACAGTAATTCTATGTACTTCTTCAGAAGTAGATAAGTGAAACTCAAATAAGATGAACCTTTTGTCTATTTCAAATAAATTACATATTTTTATGCAGCATATGCTAATAAAGGAGTTATATATATGAAGATACCAATAACTTTATCAAAACCTTGTCTTGCACTTTTTTTTAGAGATTCATTACCTGAAGCAACAAGAAATTCTAACAAAAAGCTCAGTATGTTCTATTTAACTATTGTGGCTCTCATCTAGATCAATATGTTAGCTTCACATGTAAAAAAATTTCCATTTAAATACACATGTATTCCGTCTAACAGAGAATAGTTTCAAGGACATGTTTCACTTTAATGAATTCATTGGTGTACTTTGAGATATCTGAAGTAAAACAAGCACGTATGACTACGTCTATACCCAGTAATTTGCACAGCTCATTTATAATAGAATTTTTCTCGTGACGATTACTTCAAGAAAACATTTTGTTTAACAACATTTTCATTTCTCTTAAAAATGTCGAGTATAAACAACAGTTCAAGTTATGATATACCTTCGATCGATGTCGATCAACAACTATTTTACTTGTGACAATTTTGAGTGTTTCTTCTTCTAATTCTTCCATCAATTATGTGTTCATTGTTTGGTTTATATGATTTTCTTTTGGATCGAGCCATCTACGAAGCTCTCCATAATCATGTTATAATTATTCTTTTTGTTATTGATCTTTTTTACGAATGTACTGATATCTTTTGGTTTATTTATTATTTCCATAACTTGAAACCTCTTTCCACCAACATTGACTTTTCGTCTTATTTGAGGATATATTAACTGGACATTCTTTTTTCTATTCAATTTTCACTATATGCTTGGGTTACAATCGAAAGACATATTCTTATCTTTCATCATCAATTATTATCTACCAGAAAGAAACGTATTTTAGTTCATTATCTGCCACCAGTTATCATAACTATCTATGATCTACTCTTATGTGATAATAGTTTTTGCCCCACTATGTGCGCATAATTTCGATAATATAACTATACCTAGTTTCTTTTCTTGTATCTTTCAAAACAATGCAATATTTCTGTATGACACCATATTTCATGAAATACTACCTACTCTCATCGTTGTTATTTTAAGTGATATTCTTCTGATACGTGTTTTTGTGACAAAAGTATCAGATGCAATGACAGATGAACTGGAGATAATATCGAAAGATGGCAGTTCAAGTATGATTTATTTCATCTATTTGTCTAATTTTTCCTTTTCTTTATATACTCGTACCATTGCTTCAGCTATGTGGCGTGGCATGTTATATTATATTGCAGCTGAGTTTTTATCACGTACAGGATTCTTCACTTATTACACTTTACTTCTATTTCCAATAGTTGTCATTGAATCATTAGAAGAGCTAAAACAGAAACTCATGAAAACTCTACAGTTTCAATGACAAAGACGTATTGTTCATCGGATGATTAACTTGGTGGCTGTACATTTTGCAAATAATCGTGTAGTTGTTCATTAAGAAATATGACACAATTGATGGATACATCTTTTGATTTAAAATAAACTTATTTCGTATCAGTAGTATTTTTAAAACGTTTAAATTATAGAGGAATCAGTGTATTTTTTTTTAGAACAAAAGATGTGAATGCTGAGTAAGATGTTTATGAAGTTGAATTTTCATTCTAAAAAATCAAGACAAATCTTGATTCAATATTCTTGTGCATTATCTGATTTATTAATTTCACTCTTGAATAACACATATTAACAAAGCACGAACTATTAGAATATTGTGTTTATGATAATGCATTATCCAAAAAGTCATGACAAAAATAACAAGTATCCGTAAACACTACAGACACATACGGATACTAATTCTCAACTATGGTGTTTCGACATTTCGTTGGAAAAACTTGTTTCGAGCGAACATGGACACACACACACACATCCGTAGGTATTCAGAGACATCGATTCTGTTCTGTGACTTTCAATTTCTACCAAACATTCATTTGCGCTTGGATATGGACACCTACGACAACATACGGTAATCTAGATTATTAAATATGAGAGAATTTTGCTGAAGGAAACCTAAACTAACACAATGAATGAATAATGATTCTTGGATATGTGCAAGATTTACATTTCACATGGATAGTGTCATTCGCATGACCAAGCACTCTATTGACTTTGACGTATATCGCTAAGCTGAAAAAATAGTCTTGAATATTGACTGATGTTTAGAAATGTGCCACAAGGTAGTTTGAGGTTTTCACTACTATCATTCACGCTTCAGTCAAATTCTGACAAAACTTTCGATAAGCTGCGACATGATCTATCGAATCTTACATTTGTCGAGAATTCAAACCGAGTTATGTTAAGAAAACTTTTCTGAAACCTGTTTCAGATAAGTTCGATGTATGAGAACATTTTAAAATAGAAAATTGTGCTTTCACATCATTATTTAAAAAGGCTTATAAGTTGGAGCGACGTGAGTGGAGATTTAACATTTTATCATATTCACTTGCCAAGTTTGCACTCATTAGAATAAGTGGAGAGAAAAATGTAGATAATGAAAAGAAAAGGACTCAAAACAGAGAACCAACACATCTCTGTAGTTTTTGCTGACGCATGTAAGAATTCCATGCCCTAAATATAGTATTGTCAAAGTTTCAGCGAAGTGTATATCATCGTTTTGGAGACTTCAAACCCTCTTGTCGCGCAATGCCAAGCATCAGTGTATATTCAAGGTAATTTTTTAAATCCAACAATAAAAATCAAATTAACACAGTACTTGGTCATCAGCATGAAGGTATCCATGAAAGATGTAATGCTCAAACTCATTCAAGAACCATTATTCACTATGTTGTTGTAGATTACTATCACCTAAATTCTTTCACATCTGACAATCTAGGTAGCCATGGTTTTTTCTAAGTGTTCATATTCAAGCCCAAATGAATGTTCGGCAGGAAAAGAAAATCACAGTATAGAATCGATGTCTCTGAATATCTAGAGGTACTCATAGATGTTCACAGTTTTTACAGGTACTGCAATAAAAAAAACGCCGATCATCGGTGAACAATTTAGTTTATTACTAAAAGAACCTTATAAAAGCGTTTATTGTCACTGTTATCTATCGATTTTGCTTTTGATCTCTTTTGATTTGCTAATGATCGCGTATTTCCATATAAAAAGACAGGGACATGTGAAAAGAAGAACATGTTAGAGTGACGTAAAATGTCACTGTGACACAAAGATTGTCATTAAAAAAAGAATATAATCAAGTGAAATTTTGAAACCATGTAAAAACATATTTTTATCAAATTTGTTCTAATCAAACAAAAACAATTTTTGGTTAGAATGTTTATAAAAATCCAAGGAATGTTACATGTGTATAAAACAAAATATGTACTTTTAAGGAGAAGAGAAGATATCATGAATATGCAATTTATCAAACTTAATATCAAATATTTCTATTCAAGAGAATTTTACTATTAAAATATATCTCTCGTCAAAAATATTCAATAAATTAGTTCAGATTATATATTAGAGGGACTAATATGCTTATGTTGAGTGAAGTTTAAGGCATGTTTGCTAGCTCTGCTAATAAAAAATGTTGACAAACAGCTATGAATTCTGCTATTTTCCCCACACCATGTATCGTTATTCGTTTATAATAGTCATATTATACTTATCTAGTTGACGCTATGATTAGTGACCTGATGAGAAAAAGCGAGTGATTTAGTGCTTCCGTAACATTTTTCGAAGCAGTAATTAGCATAACTCAAATTATTTTTTCTCATTATGAAGGTCACAAACAGTATTTTTCTTTTGATAGACCATGTAACAATAATACTGTATTCATTTTGTCCATTTTAAATCATCAATGAAAGTAGATGGCGTGCTAATACTATAAATAAATATTGAACTAACATACGGAACAGTCATGGAAACTCATTTTAAAATTTTCAATAACATTATTAGAGTTATTGGATCTCTATTGGGAACTGTAGATGTTTTAGAAAGTAGTCTTATATTTGCAATTGCTATCTAGATCATTCTCTTCATTAGTAGATCGAGATATTGATTGATGTGAATATAAAAATAATGTTTATATGATTTTCGATTGTCGTCATAGGTGTTAACAATTCTTTTCAATAGGTCCAAGAACTATCTTGTAAATATTTATCTAAAAAGCTAACAACAATTTTTTCAATTATATTTCTTATAATTAAGTCATAGGAAATGTGGAGTATTTTTCATACGTATAAATCTCTTCTCGTGCTTTTTATGACATAATTGTTACAATATATGTTTAACTTTCTTGTTACGTAAAATGAAAAGAAAACGAGTAAATCAAACTTTAGTTTACAAATATATAAACAAAATAATTGAGAGAAATAATTTTCCCTCTTTTGTCATTCTATGTGAAACAATTTTCTTTATTAAAAAAATATCCTTTTGATAGAAAGCTTTCTTCTTTTATCGACTTATTCTTATAATGAAATTCGTCTCTAATGATCTTTTTTTCAAAATATTTTACCTATGAAACCAATTGTATTAGTGTTCAATGGTCAAAATCAATCAAGCAATCAAAGATAATGTGATATTATTAAAACCAATGAAACATACTCTTCTCAATAAATGAATAACCATAAACAATATGTGTTCAAAATATACCCACTGGAATTCATTATAGCCACCAAAACAAGTCTATTGATTCGAGTTAAATAGAAACAAGACGTTTGGAAACAGTGTATGATAATTAATTTATCCCTGAAATATTATTAATTTTAGATAGTTTTCTTTGATAAAAATGATGATTAACAGACCAAACAAGCGTGAATGTACGTATGACGTGAAGATATTAATTACATCGACATCCACACTCACTTACTTCGTTGACTTTATTTTGTGTTACTAGTTTATGAGTAGATATTCTATTTTGTTGAAAATAAAATTTTATAGGTGAAAATTAAATTTTTCTTTAATGTAACATATGAATCGATTCGAGATTAGTCTAGGTGAATCTGAGATTGAACGCTAACATATATATGAATAGTATAACAGTTGACACTTATATTCCAAGTAAAATTTTGCTACGAAGATACAAAGTACCGATACACTTTCTGAGATTTTTAAAATACATTAATGAACAATATTTGTTAATAGGTCATTCGATGCGTTGTCGGGTACATACTCTAATTAAGCGTATAATATATTGCATTATGTCAATGGTCAGGTGACTATCCTTATTTTAACGCTATTAAGCTAGTATAGAATATTATTTGAAAAAAAAAAGTCAAAAGTCATAACATGAACTAAGAAATGCGATCGATAAAGCATCAAATAATCTATTCACAAATATTATTCAAGAATGTATTTAAAAAATATTCAGAAAGTGTATCAGCACTTTGTATCTACATATTCAGTTTTTTCTTATATTATTAGCGTCTACTCATTTACTATTTATATATATATATGTACATAAATTTGTTCTAACTATAATATATATTTTATATCAACAATACAGTTTGAATGTATTTTGTTTTTAGTAGTACATTCAAATAAATATTGAAAAATTTTAAAAAATACTTTAAGACTGAATCATATAATAATCGTTGGTCAGAAGAAGAAAGAAATTCGAAAAAGAATGAAATCTATATCGAAACGGAATTATTTTCTCTATATTTCGATCTTTTGTGAAAATTCAATAATTCGATAACGAAATAGTTTGATAGGCCAAATTTCTCAGGCTATGTTTCCAGACGTTGACAAGTTAAATGGACATAAATTATTGAGATTTATTGCCAGGACGCTAAGATTATTAAAATATCCGCACAATAACAAGATTACGTATTTTTCAGAAAGCAATATATCGTACTAATTCGATTCTTTCGTCACTTGAATTAGTCTTAATTATGATCAATTATATTCCATAGATAAAATGTATCAATGACTATAAGAATATGTATAAAATATTGATAAATATTGGTTGCATAATCTGACACACAATACAATACAATACAATGGAGGAACATGGTATAGCGATTAGTATTAAACTCAAATAATCGTCTGAAAATGAAACACTCTTTGAAAAATGATCTTCGTTAAATCAAAATATTTTCCAGAGTGAGAATACTACTATATAGATACATCAAATTTGAAGTCAACAGTCACTTTTAAGGAGAGATCTTTTGTTCGATTTTCCGATCCGAATAAATCGTTTCAACATTGGTTTCATATTTAATGAATTTATTATTTCTGTAGTTACGCCAGAATATTCTCAAAATAAAAATATTTCTGTCTAGTAGAAGATTTTCCCTAACAATATTTATTGCAAAAAAAATCATCTAACAACTGAATTCTAAAAGAACGAAAAGAATATTAGAAAAAAGGAATAAGTTTATTTTTGGATCATCTTATATTCTGCTCATTTTACGTCTTTGCTATTCTTTTTTTTCATTCGTTATATTGCTGTTTTTTGTATTTCGCCCTATTACCTTAGTAAAATGACATCAGTTAACCAATATCAACTGGTTTTGGATGCATATGATTCAAAAAATTTATAATCATCATTATTTATTTTCTTCTATCATTCAATTTCGAAATGAAGGTTTTTTCTTACGAAAGATTCTTGTCACTTTTCCGATTTGCAATGTATTTACATACATATATTTGATCATTTTAACGTTAATGGTGAGATAAATGAAAGAGACGCTGCAGTGATCAACGATGATGATCATTATCGGATAGAATATATAACCTTTTTTTGTAACATATTCATTCCAAAAAATTTCAGCATTTATACTACTTATAGAAATTCAGTTGATTGAAATAATGTTTTAAACAGAAAATGATAAAGAAATATTTTGAAAATAAGATATATATATATACACATACAGATAAACTAAAGTCCTTTTTTGATAATCATGTGATTATTAAACAAAAAAATTGTTCAGTCTTATAAATGACCTTTTCAACGCATCATCTACATACAATTTTCGATTTTTTAATGTTTTATAACAAACGCATGTCAAGAATTTTTACAACTAATAAAAAAAATAGACTACAAAAAAATCTTCTTAGAATCTTATTCATCAGTATAGCATTTTCTTATATTAAACTAAACTTTTGATTACTTTTTAGTGATATAAGTTTTGTATTCGTTTAATTTCAAACTAAATAAAACAAAGAATCTCATTTTCCGGCTTTTATACGCTCGACAGAACGTTCATATGACAAGTTTGTCAAGCAAGATATAAATTGAAATATCGTCAACTTGTCATGGTGTGTGTGTGTGTGTTATTCTTTGTATACGAATAATACAAATCATTGAAAAAAGATGCCGATTGGCTTCTTGCATGTCCCTTGATATATATCATTTTGTTTCATTTATTTTGTGATTGAAGTTTATTATCATAGTTTGAAGGATTCTTCTGAAATAGTTCAATTTCAAATCAATAGTGTTATATAAGAAATAAATGAATTGTTTTACTATCAATAAATGTTTTTTTTGTCATTTCAACAGACATGACGAAGGCCAATAATTCGAGTTTCGATTACAATATTGTCTTGTCTAATCATCTATTGTTATAATATCCTTCTTTAATATTGTTTTAGTATTTAGACAATCGTCGAATACATTTTTTTCCTTCATTTCGTCTATCCTTATGAAATCATTTATCTCGATATCCCTGAATTATACTTGCAAGCGTTACTATCGTTGTCCTTCTGATGTCTCCAGTCATATCAGCTTTTTCTTTCTGTTCATTAATATCAAATCAAAAAGAAAAAATGACGCAATATAGACAGAGAAAGAAGAAAAAATGAGCGAGTCCAACCCACCGTTCAGGTAAATGAAGTAGAGGCGTGCCATTGATCACGACTCATAGTACTACCCACCATCTTTCTTCATCAATGCGCCTGTTCACCATCATTCAATGGTGAAAGAAAGCCATTAGACTATTAACCGATTCTGTTCGCTCATTCAAAAAAAAAAAAAGAAAAAGAAAGAGGACGAAACAGGGAGGAGAGAAGAGAGAGAGAGCGAAGAGAATGACGGCGAGAAGAAAGAGAGAAGAAAAAACTGCATTCTTCATTTATTTATTCATTCATTCATTGATCGTCTTGCCGGTATAATGAACAAGCACGGAAGTAGGTATTCAACAAGAGAATAATTTGTTTTCGATCAATTTTTAAATTGTTCGTTTTGATCAGGTTTCCATTTTACAAATAAAAAGAAAATTTTCTTCATGATTAAAGACATACATTTAAATAGTAGACATAAGAAACTTTCAACCTTGTAAGTTGATAAGTATGGATTGATCTTTTTGAAAAGTAGAGAAGCTTATGAGTAAGTATTGTCATCAAACTGTGATGATCCTTAGCTTAAAATACAACTTTCTCATAATGAAAATAAAATTTTTTCTTCTTTTTTTTAATTTCCTTTCGATTAAATCAAATGCATTAGCAAATATTATAGACGTGCTATTTTATTTTGAACCAAATATTTTCTTTTAACACATTGACTGTTTTGATTTTTAGATGTAATTAAAAGATATTAAAATATGATCATGTTAACAATTCAGTATTTGATTATTTTAATTTGTTTTCAAGTTTGTCATTTATTTGTTCTCCTTGATATTCCATCAAAATCAAATGTATTAAAATATAATGGTGATAAAAAAACATCATCATTTCATTTTAAAAATTCATATTATACAATAAGTAATTCAAGTTCATCATCTTTAATTGATTATATGAGAACATTATATGAACAAGAAAAACAAAATGATATAAAATCTGATTATAATCTTATACGAGCTCTTGCACCACGTATCGGTAAGATGATTTTATGAGTTAAATGTGTGTCATATTGGATTAGAATTAAAACAGAAAAAAAAATGTTGAGTGCTTTTAGACACCCCTATGAGTATGATAATAAATCGATAGATATATATACTTCGTGAAATAAACCAGACGACGAGACACGTTAGTTTTCGTCATCAGTTCAAAGTAACATGCAATCTATAACAATACATTCAATCATTGAAACTAATTGGTTATAGGAAGCATTGCATTGTTATTAAAAGATTCTAAATGAATGATTCTTTTTTCTTTGGTTTAGTTATGTCAATCATACACACTTTTTCTTTTTAGAGTTAATTGTCATTTGACGTAATGAATAGGCGGATCATTTCTTTTCCGTAGTACATAATGATCAATTGTTGTCTGCTCGTTGACCTATAGTCGCATAATCTTTCTTCTTTTTTCTCGTCATTTCCCATTGAACTATTAAACAACAAAAACAGATACTCCTGTTTTGTTTAGTTGAAGTAATCTATGTTATAGTAATATAGATAAACAATTATGTATTCCATACAAGTAAATGACCACACTCATCTAAGTCAAGTATCATCTTAAGTATGGTCATTGAAGAAAAAAGAAAGAATAACATATTGGACTTTTTTATCAATTGAAACTTGCTTACCGAATAAAAAAAATGATCAAAGGCACTTCATCTTGATTTATTTTATATTTGATCAATTGTTTGATATAATATGAGCAATCAACTATATGTGCGTCCTTCGTTAAAGATCATCTTAGCGATTAATTTTTATTAAAGCTGAATATGATCTTATCACATCTTCTTTATCAAACTCCAGTTCATTGTGACATCTGTCACAAAAAATTTTGCAAATCTGACATAGTTAATCGATAAATGACTATCTCTTTTATAAGTCTATAGAGAAAAAACATTTTATTTAGATTAAAAAAAATGAAAAGAAAAGAAAAGAAAAGAAAACCATCATCTGATCGCTTTTCTCACACTATTAATGAATATTTAGTTTTTTGTTAATTGATAAGAAAACTCATCAATAATAAATCAAAGAGTATATTGATAAAAGAAAAGTTTGATTTTAGTTGAAATCGATAATGTTACAATGTACGTCTTTGATTTAAATGTCATTCGTCGTACGGAGAAGATTTATGCTGTTTCATTACATTTTTATAAACGTCGAACACGTTGGCCAATATCATATTCTTTAAATGAAATTTATTCATCACATCGACTTTCTTCACTTTCTGCTCAAATACAATTAGAGCCTGATTCCTATGGTTGGCAATCATTTCCAATAGGTGATGTTATTCAACGTCAAATTAATTATTTAACATTATCGCAAAAATCTGAATATTTTGGTATAACATTTAAACCAACAGTAACAACAAAAAATCAACGAAGAAATATAATTGAATTAGAAAAATTTAGTGTTTATACACCATTTTTAATTGTTTATTCAAATGATTCAAAACATACAAATATTTTTGAAGAATTTATACCAAAAGATTTTGAACAAGATGTCAAATCTTATGAACAATTTGAAACAGAAGTTAATAAAAGAAACAGGTTTTTTATTTATTTATTAACAAGAACAAAAACTTTAGAATATAGTTTTTATGTATTAATCATTTTTAGATTGCGACGTTTTATTGAAGAAAAACAATCAACATTGGATTCAAATACATTTTTATCCAATTGGAATGATTCAATTTCAATTCTTGAACCTGAAACATGTTCAGTAAAACCTTTTGTCGTTGATTTTTCTGATTTAGGCTTTACTTCATGGATGATTGAACCAAAAAATTTTATGGCTAATTTATGTTCAGGTTCATGTCAAACTAAAGTTAGTTTATTTATTCTTGCTAGAAAAAGTGATTTTTAATATATTTTTCTTATTGCTTAGTTAATGACAAATCATGCACTTCTTCAACATTTTCTCCAACGTTTAGGTATTAGAAATGATATAAATTTACCAAAAGCTGGTTGTGTACCTGAACGTTATTCTTCTTTAACTATGTTTTATAAAAGTTCAGACTATAATTATCTTATCCGTCGTTTACCTAATATGATTGTCGAAACATGTCATTGTAGATGAGCACTTTTTTTTCTTTCTTTTTGTTGTCGCTTCTTTTTTTGTATATTTGTGTGCTAATATAGATTCGTATTGACAAATGACAAATAAATGTGTGTGTTTAAAATGTTTTGTTTTCGAGAGACGACAAATGAAATGGTATTATAATGAAGGGTACCTCCCACCGTCTTTGTAGACCATTTCTGCTTCTCAACAAGATTGTAATCGATCAGGCTGAAGTTTTTATCACAGATAGAACGCTTAAAATAAGCAGACACTTTCGAGGACAATAGTATCCTACCATGGAGCCACATTCTGATTCATGAGGATCTCCATCAAGTTTTGTCTGGCTGAGCTGAACAGTTTTTTGGAGATACCTAACACTACGTTTTACTGGTAATCTTTGAACTTTTTGTAAACCTTTCTGGGTTTGTTTCATGATAAAAATACGTAAAAGTTCGGAGCTAAAATTAGAGATTTTGCTCTTTAGAAGCCTATAAATGTGATACGAAAGTCAAGATTGAAAGCGGCTGATTCTATCTCTGGATAATACTTGCAAGTATTTGAAGGAAAAATTTCAGCCTCATTGATTATATTCTTTTCGAGAACCAGAAGTAGTCAAAAATGAGGGGAGGAGTAGATACCCTTAATATTGATTCAAGTAAAAATTATACGGGATAGGGATTGTTTGTATGTTTATTCAAAAAATGAATGGTCTATTGAAAAATTAACTTTGCCATATCAATATTCTTCATACATAAGTAAACGAATCGATTAGCGATACATATTTAATATATAATTGCCTTTGGGTAAATATGAAAATGAGATGAATAAGTGCATAAATATAACCGTGTGTAACTTTTTCATTATTTATTTAATAGGAAAGAAAACTTAAAATATTATGACCGAAGGACGTAAATTGATTTGATTTATTCTGATTTACAAGCAAGGAAAAAATATGTTTGTATAATCTAACAATACGATCATGTTAATCCTTTAGTTCATTTTTTTCTCGTTGTGCTTCTAGTTTTTTTGTGACAATATCTACAGGATATTTTAATGCTAATCGTCGAATATCATAACTAAATTCTTCAAAAGTTTCACGCCATAAACGAGCTTCTTCTGGTGTATAATTATAAAAACCATTAGCATTCAAAATACCTTTTCCACCGGCTTTAACAATATCATCGATGAGTTTCGGTATTTCAGTGCCATTATGAAGTGTAGGAAGTAAATCTTTCATAACAGAATGATAAGCTGGAATGCCAGTAAGATCCATCCATCGAAAGCATCCAACTAATGTCATCCAATAACCAGCATTATTACGACATGCTCGATCAACATCGTCAACAGAAGCATATCCATTTTCGACTAAATAAAAAGCTTCTCGATATAAAGCATACATGAGACGATTCGTAATAAAACCACGAATATCTTTTCGTACGAGTGTTGGTTCTTTAGCCCAGTGATGTGCAAGTTGATATAACCATTCAGCTTTTTTTGGATCACTAGTGTCACCACAAATAACTTCTAAAAATCGTGTTGTATGAGATGGTTCAGCCCAATGTAAGCCGAGAAAACGACTTGGTATACGAGTTTCTTGTTGAAGAAGACTAATTGGAATGGCTGATGTATTGCTTGTTATAATCGTATGGTCAGCAACAACATTTTCAATATTTTTATATACTTGTCTTTTAATTGTGATATCCTCAAGAGTACATTCAATAACTAAGAAAGTATCCTTGAGACGAGTATAATCTTCGGTAATGGTCAGATTTTTGAAGTAAAAAGCTGGTTGTTCTAAACAAATTTCTTGTTCGAATGATCGAACAAGATGTTCATGAATACGAGCTTCAGCAGTTTCAAGATCGATTGGAAGTGATGCGATTGCTACAACTGAATGACCAGCTATTAAAAGACAAGTACTAATACTACAGCCCATAAGACCTAAACCAACCACACCGACTGTTATTTGTGCAGGAACAATAGTTGAGATATTTTCTTTGGTATCCATTATTATCCGTATGTCGTCCTTTAAAAAGATTTTTTTTTAATGTGACTTATTCAACACGATAGAGTAACTCAAAGAAAAGAATGACACTTTCG
Source organism: Rotaria sp. Silwood2 (assembly GCA_905329745.1). Classification (NCBI taxonomy): domain Eukaryota; kingdom Metazoa; phylum Rotifera; class Eurotatoria; order Philodinida; family Philodinidae; genus Rotaria; species Rotaria sp. Silwood2. Next base: position 457,664 of record CAJNSZ010000042.1, read on the forward strand.
AACGCATAAAATTTTATATGATTATATAATATGTCAGAGAAAGAATGTTTACGGTAGCGGCCCTTAGGTTATCAAATTCGATAAAAGAAAACATACACACAGAAAAGAACAAAAAACACTTGTGACCAAGTATTACAATGAATATCTAGATAAGAAACAAGCAGAGATACAACATATTTTCCTTCGTTTCTTCGTTATTTTATATACAATTTGATGATATATTAACACCAGTAATTCAAATGCTCATTGACATCTGACAATGATCTATTTATATTGTAGGTCTCTGGTGTTTCTCTATCATTCTCTATTATAGATTTGTATCAGATGGGTTTAATTAGTTGGTAGAAAAGAAATTCTTAGTTATTATATTTGATTGAAAGAATTTAGCAACAGCTGTTTTTTGTTCAAAAAATTGTATCAACAAGCATTTCAGTCCAAAAATATATCGAATTATGAAGTGAAATCTTTCTAGCATACATTCTCTTCTGTCGCTACTGACTTATTGGAATATAATTTTTCTTTCATATGAAAAAATAAAACATGATAGTCATTAGATTATAAGTTCTACATGAAGGACTTTCTAATAATCGTTCAAAAATCCTTCGCTGCGAATCAATCGGTGGGTTAACATACTTTATTAGCATTGAAAAAATGTTACTACATGAAAAACTGTTTTATTATAGTGCAAAGCAAATTCTTCTTATTTGTATTTTATCGAAACCATATCAAAGACATTTGTGAAAGTGACTAATTTTGATACAGAATTAAGTAATTGTTTTTTCTGATTGTTTTGAAACATCTCACCGTTTAAGATCTAGGAATAGGTTCGAAGATTAATGATAGTTGTTTACCATCACGATAGAATCCACCATTTTGTAGTTCATTTTGAGGAGTATTGACTGCGTGCAGAATAGAATTAGCACCTATTTCAGGAGAACGAGCATCAGATGCATTTTGCGTCATATCAGTAGCACAATATCCTGGAGTCACTGATATGACCAGTAGATTTTTACTAATTGACCATTCACGTGCTTCTATTTGAGTAAGTGCATTTAATGCTGCTTTAGAAATACCATAAATTGGAGTGAATGTTTTATTATGATATCCTAAATCTTCAAGTGTGTTTGTTTCGATAGCTGCAATAAAATCTTCAACTAATTGATCAAGTTCTTTTATTGTTAATGTTGGTGATATATATTTATCTCGAAGAATAGTTGAAGATTCATACAATGCTATCGCACCTACTTGACTAGAAACATTAATAATACGTCCATTTTTTCTGATCATTGGAAATAATTGTTCATTGAGTAATTTAATGCCATAATAATGAACAGCAAATGTTTTTCGCGCTGCATCAACAGTGAGATCATTTAACAAAATTCCAGCATTATTAATGACTATATCCAATTGTCCACCATATTTTTCTTTAATTTCATTAACCATTTGATTGATACTTTCTATTGATAACATGTCCAATTGAAGAGGATGAACATTGGACGGAGAACCGAGTTGTTCAAATGCATCTTGACCACGCTTTAAATCTCGACTACCAAGAAGAATAACAGTATTGTTCAATGATGATTCGTTTAAAAGTTTTTTTACAACATGAAAACCAATGCCTTTATTAGCACCAGTGACAAGAATCACACGTTGTTGTTTTGTTGACAACATGTCCAAAGAAGAACAACTATTAATAATTGATAAGAATAAAGTAAAGTAACTAGTTGCTAATGTAAGAAAGAAAAAACTTTGTCATAAAATGTGAAGCTTTTTATTATCAAATATTAGTGAAAGACAAGAAGCATGAAAGTCGTCAATGTATTGTAGATAGTGACTTATCTATATTAGTACAATTATTGGCTGTTGGGTTCAAAGAAGTATTCGGGTTTTCCTACGCATCTTCTTAAGACATGTCTACATTACATAGTTACGTACTGAGAGAAAACAGCCTCTGACAAATGCAACTTCAAGAAATGAACTATTTTCTTGCATCATCAAAACATATGCATATCCGTTAAGATCAGTACAATAAGTGGAAAAGCTTGCTAATGCGGTCCTTTTACATTGGAATGTGGAACTGATATGTCTTATTTAGTTTCATTATACTAATACAACATACGCAAAGTCTAAAATCCATAAAAAACCATAGTTCTTTTCCAATAATAACCGATTGTCAGCAAATAGTCTGCCCTTTTTATTTCTAAATTTTGAACCGATATTTTTTCTTTTTTGTTCGATTCACACTATTGTTTTATTTTGTCTTGTTGCTATTTGCTTGGTATTTATTTGATTTTTATGTGATCTCATTTTCATACTTTATTATTATTTGCATGACTATTGCTTTAATGGACAAATAAGGCTGTTGTACAAATTCATTATATTTACAGCAGATCTTAACCATCTATTATGTACCTCGATGAATTCAGAAAGACTGAAATTGACTACTCTCAAAAGCTACAACTTAATCAGTTCATGATTTTGTGTGATCATATCATAAGACAATTGTGAGAAATTAAAACATTATCTTTGATATTTACTATGTCATTCGTTTATCTGCACAAAAATCGGAAACTACGTTATATAGAATATTGAAAAATGTATTTCAGCTATTTAAATTTTAAGAAAAGTTCTGTAATGTTGTAAAACCTTCTAAACGTTGACACAAAACTTCGATTCAAATATACACTCACTACTGTGAACGAAAACACAACGTGAGTTCTACAAAGTTAACCGAAGTATTTAGTTTCTTTTACTTTTTATACAAGACAATTGACTTGAATTTTTCTGTTAACTATAGTAAACATTGTCGTTAGATCCATTTCAATGAATTTTATCGACAAATACAAATTATTTCAAGAGTATAAAACAATGGAATAAATTTTTCTACCAATATAAGTATCAATAGATGTAATTTAGATGAAATGCATTTTGGCTTTTGATCGAGCATAATAAGGTGTATTAGAAATTTCAGGTTATCCTCAAAATATGTCCTATATTAAGTCTAATAGAATTCGAAAGTTGTTTACAGATCTTTTTTTTAGAACATGTAGGATTGATTTTAGATTTTGGAAATGCAACATAATACATCTTTTTATCATTTCAACAGTAGAAAGCTTTTCATTTGTCCGCTACATAAAGTTGTAATATTATTATAGAACCCAACAAGTAAGGTGAGGGATGCTATAATACTAATAACTCGGGTATCGATATTCAAAATATAGCTATTAGAATGCTCATTTAATAAATTCGCGATACCAATATATCTCTAAACTGGCGGTTTTTAGTGAATATCGTGTCACGGGATAGATACACGACTTGCTACCCACACACAGTGGGGAGCCAGGCGGACATATGCGAAAATATTCTTTTCCAGAATCTAACTGTTTGCATAGATACATACATATGTGATCTATTATTTCCTAAAATAGCGGCTCTCAAAGTTTTATAGAGCCCAAGAAAAAAGCCTGTCAAGGCTTGGGCCCAGAAATCAGTATAAATCAAGAAAGTCAAGTCGCAGAGCATTATAACACAATATTCTAGAAGCAAACAATATCACAAAAAACTTGCTCACCTATGAACTTTACGGTGAAAAAAAATTATCGTAATCCAATTTAAAATAGATTAGAAAACTCGGAATCCCTATGTCGAAATCCTACTCGAAAACCTACCGTTCCGTATGTTAAAAACCCTACGAAGAGATCACATCTAATCGAGCGCATATTTTTACCAGATATTCCTGGATATGTATTCTAACTATGGTGATAGCGCCAGCTCATGAAATCTGTCCTAGGCTGTTTTAGATGGTGCCCAAAAATCCGAGGTCTCTGGGCGAAAATTCGATTTTACACATCTGTACTAGACTTTGAAGGAAAATTAAGGTGATATTCGGAATCAGCTCGCCGAGCTGTATTGAACCATATACATACAATACTTTTTAAAACAACTTTTTACCCGTTTTCAAAGCAGATCCAGACCCGAAACCCTGACGTTTTGGATTTTGAAAACCCTACAAAGGGATAAAGTTCGATCGAGCTGAAATTTTTATCAAGTATTGCTGGATATGTATCCTAAATATGGTAGTAGCGTCAACTCGTGAAACTGTCCCTAGGCTATTCTGCAGGATTCCCAAAAACCCACGGTTTTCGGTAGGAAATCCGGTTTTAGACTTCCATATTACGTTTTTACGAAAAACTAAGATGTTATTCGAGATCAACTCGTCAAGCTGCATTAGACTATATATGAAAAACATCGTTTTTGTGCAAGTCAATTTTTGATAGAATTTAGCGAAAAACGACCGCTCATAGGTTTTTGGTCGAAAAATTCAGTTTTAGTCATTCATGTTACACTTTGAAGAAAAAAGAAGGTGATATTTGAAATCAGCGCATTAAACTACTTGGAATGATACGTAGCACTACATAATTTTCAAAAAGAAAATTTTTTGAAAAAATGTTTTTTTAAAAAACTTTTATTTTTCTTAAAACGGTTTTCTGAGCGGTATACTGTCATTTCTAGTCAAATTAAAGCCATTCCTAAGCAAAAAAGCCGTATGTCCACCTGCTTATGTGAAAGCTCCCCACTGTGCCCCACATTTATACCTGCACCCGCACCCATACCCATACCTATACCAATACCCAGACCCAAACTCACTGCACACCACCACCCACACCCACACCCAAACTCATTGCACACCTATACCAATACCCAGACCCAAACTCATTGCACACCAACACCCACACCCACACCCAAACTCATTGCACACCTAAACCCACATCCACATGCTCGCATAGTTTATCATGATTTTATTATTGTTGGAAATTTTTGCTCTTAACTTCGGGTTTTTACCAATGAATCATCCAAAGTAACTTGCGTTTCATGTCAACATTTTGTGAGATGAAAAAAGGTTGGCGTTGTGCAATAACAAGAAGCGAAAAAAAATATCGAGTGGATTTTTCTCTTCCCTCTACAGTGGGAGAAACTTGCCATCATGCACAAATTACGTCTTCACTTCTTACTACTTTCATTCTTTGATTTTTAGAAGAAGACATTTGTTAACACGCATACATAGTTGTTCAGTATCGTTCATATATAGGAAAATACTTGATATGAGTGCGATTTCACCAAGTGCTACCGATGGAAAAAATGCTGCAGGACCCGTCTATCGGATTCCACCTTATTATTATATACATGTACTGGACCAGAACACCAATATCACGCGGCTCGAAACCGGTCCGAAGACTTTTATTAAGCAGGACAATGAAACGGTCACGGTGGGCCCAGAAAAAATGATCACCATTCCGTGAGTTTCCTATGCGGTAAGACGAAAAAGTAAAATATTATTTTTTATTTCTATAGCCCGCTACATTATTGTATTGTCGAATCGCCAGTTGTACGCAACGAGGAAGGTGAAGTAGAATTCGATCAAAATGGTCAACCGAAATTGGTTCATGCTGATATTGATATTCGTCTGACACAGCCTGATCAAACTCCGTTTCCTCTCTATCCAGGAGAAATTCTTCGCCAGGTATAATATTTTTAAAACGTTATTTGCTCGCATTAACCATTATTTATAGTCTGTCACGGCACTTACAGTTGTCCCAGCTAATTCAGCACTGCGATTAAAAGCTGTACTCGATTTTGAGGATTTGCATAAGGAACAACGACGAGCCGGTGATGAATGGATGTTCGAAGGCCCGGCTACCTACATTCCTCGTAAAGAAGTCAATGTCGAACAACAAATTCAAGCAACTATTATTGGTCCTAATCAAGCCATTCGGCTTTGTGCTAAAAAGGACCTTACTGATCGATCAGGTCAACATCGTGTCACTGGAGAAGAGTGGCTACTCAAGAAGACTGGTGCCTATTTGCCATTAGCCTATGTAATTTCTCTAGTATTTGTTTTCGTCGTTACCTGTTCATGTCAATCTTATAGGAAACGGTTGTATCAGTTCAAAATGCCTATGCTTTAACTGAGAAAAAAGCTCTTCATCTTCGAGCCCTTAAAACTTTCATTGACGATTTTGGTGAACAACGTTTGAATGGAGAAGAATGGCTTGTGACGCATGTTGATACGGAAACCCACATTCTCAGTATATACGAAGAACTTGTTGCTGTTGTCGATGCAATCACACTCAACTCACGACAGTACTGTGTCATTCTCAATCCAGTTACCGATGGCAAACCACAACTCGGACGAAAGGTCGGTATTTTGTCAAAAGATAAATATAAAAAAATATCGTATAGTTATTTTATTTAGAAATTGGTCGTTGGCGAAATATCATTCTTTCTCCAACCAGGCGAAAAACTTTTAAAAGGCATTCAAAACGTTTTCATTTTAGGTGAAGACGAAGGTGTTATTGTCAAATGTAATGAAACATTTGAGGATGCACAAACAAAGAAAGTACGTATTCCGGGTGAACGATGGATGATTCGAGGGCCAACGTAGGTTACTTTTTCTCTCATTACAGAACATTTTGAATATATAGCTATTGTTTTTGAACTCTTAGTGAATATATTCCACCTACTCAAGTCGAAGTTGTCACTCGACGACAAGCAATTCCATTAGATGAAAATGAAGGCGTCTATGTTCGCAATATTAAAAGTGGCCGTGTTCGAACAGTAGTTGGTGAAACTTACATGTTAACACATGATGAAGAACTTTGGAACAAAGAATTACCCGAACAAATCGAATACTTACTAACCCGTGATCCATTGACTGAACGCTATTCTGCCATGCGTGGAACGGTCTCGGTCAACAGTGGATTGACAACTATTGCCTTAAATAGTCAATCGAACAGTTCGACATCACTTACTATCAAACGCGCTAAATGGAAATTGATTACATATCGTGTTCCATATAATGCGGCTGTCCAAATCTATGATTACAAATTGAAGAAAGCTCGTATTGTTTTCGGTCCGGAACTTGTCATGCTTGAGCCTGATGAACATTTTACTCTGATTTCTTTAAGTGGTGGTATACCCAAAAAACCTAATCAAGTTAACTCGCTTTGTTTACTACTCGGTCCGAATTTCTTCACTGATAGCATTGACATTGAGACGGCTGATCATGCTCGTCTCTCCCTTCAACTTGCTTACAGTAAGTTAAAAACACAGAAAAAACATTTAAAAATGTACATCATTGATTATTCTTTATTTGGCAGACTGGCACTTTGAGGTGAAAGACATAAATGATACAAAAGAAGCGGCTAAACTCTTTTCAGTACCTGATTTTGTCGGAGATATATGCAAAGCCATAGCTTCACGTATTCGTGGTGCTGTAGCTAGCACTCAGTTTGATAATTTTCATAAAAATTCCGCTCACATCATTCGTGAGTCTGTGTTTGGTCTTGATGCGAATCAGTGTGTACGCGATCAAATTATCTTTCCACAAAATAACCTTGTCATTACATCGATCGACATTCAAAATGTTGAGCCTGTCGATATACGTACGCGTGATGCACTACACAAGAGTGTGCAACTGGCCATTGAAGTATGAACTTAAATTGTTTGCCTTTTCTGCAATGTTAACAACAATTTCTACTTTAGATAACGACGAATTCGCAAGAAGCCGCTGCTAAACATGAAGCTTCACGTCGTGAACAAGAAGCTAGAGGTTCCTTAGAACGACAGCGTATCAAAAATGAAGCTGAAGCCGAAAAGATCCGACAAATACTACTCGAATCACAAGCCCTATCAGCGGCGATCGAATTAACTGGTCAAACCAAAGCAGAAGCTTTGAGTCGTGCTGAATCGAAGCGTATTGAAGGCGAAACAGCCGTTCATCAAGGTATTTACTTTGCTACATTTATATAATGAAAACTTATTCTTTTTCTCGATCCATTGCAGCACGTCGCAAAGCTGAGGCGACCAAAATCGACGATGAAGCCGAATTGGCCCATTTGAGATTGATACGCGAAGGTGAAATTAGGTTTTTACGCGAACAAAACGAACTAGAAATTAAGAAAAAAGCCGAATTGTCTCGAATCGAGACTGAAAAATTTAAATTGCAAGTCGAATCAATCGGTACTTCAACTATTCAAAGTATTGCTACATCGGGTCCTGAGACTCAAGTTAAACTTTTGCAAGCACTCGGAATACAATCGATGCTTGTTACTGATGGCAAAAGTCCAATCAATCTCATGGACTTCGGTCAAGGTCTACTCGGTGGTCTAACAGACCGTCATGTAATTAACTAATTGCAAAAAATTGCTGATAATTACCCATATTCAAGAACATGCATTAGCAAACAACACATTGTTTTATTGTTTTCATAGAAAAAATTGCTTCCGATATGTCATATTAGGTTTCCCGGTTGTGATACCCGTGTAGTTTGATTATTGTCTTATTCTTTCATAGATTGTTTGAATATTAAGAAAGAATGAAAATCATGAACTATATTTTAAATGAACTACTCTTTATGGAGATGGAGACTGCCATTATTGTTCATTCAACGATTTATTAAACTAAAATCGAATTTTCCAGAAAAGTTCATCTATGTGAATAAAATTTTTACGCCAGATTATTGAAAGATACTTTTAACGAAGAGATATAGTCTTTATTGTGATATATCAACGAGACATATCTATATTTGTTAGAGTAGTACTGTAAACCTCTCGCAGTACACATCTGCACAATTTTTACCATAAATTCCTGGATGTGTCATAAGTGTTCAATCATGTATAACTTACCCGAAGAGGAGTTCTATGTAATGTGAGAAGAAAATTAAAAGTATCTGTTGATGATTCAAAATGAGATGAAGTTTGCATCTTTCTTTCATGGAAAGATAATTTCTGTGGCTAATTTGTTCTGTTTGTTTTTGTTTACTTTCAATGTAGCGAAGGTATAAAACATTGATCTGATATCTCAACAAAACTTTTAAAAGTGCAGTAAAATCAAAAGTCTGATCTTGGAAAAATTGATTTTAATGTTCTCTAGTTACTAGGTTTCAGAAAACCTTTAATGAGAAGATGTGTAATTACTTTCACAATCTTAAATATTTTAAAACGCAACTTACTGTCTCATAGATGAAGTTCTCAAGAAGTAAATGCAGAGATTGCCAACTTCAGAGTTTTATAATAGGTAGAACATTTAATATAAGCCCAAATAAAGAAGTTTCTTGATCTAATATGGATATATTCTTCTGTTAGAGTATTTTTCAAAATATGTGATCTCTTTGACAGAAAAAATAAACGAAACAATGAGCTTTCAGAAAAGAGGTGTAAAGTTCTATGCAATGCGACCCGAGATTGAATTCGGAGAAAACTGAAAAAGAAACTCTTGGATTGCAAAATTTGCTAAATAATATTTGATATCGATTATTTATAAGAATTTTGGTATTAAAACTTGAGAGAACGCAGTGAACGGTTATTTTTTGAATCAGTTCATCTATTTTTATTCAATAAAAAGCGTCAACTTTCAACTGATTGTTGGCTGTAGGATTGGGCTCAAATATGATGAATATAATGGACATTTAATACTCCCAAGCAATGTAAAGGGGCAATAATGGAAGAGAGTTTGTTAATTGCGAGGTTAACTAAGTGTTTCAGGATATGTTTATTGGGACTATCAATATGATCTTACGACGCTGACAATAGAACACTTCGACATCAAAGATATGTCGAAGAAACACGAATTAACGCTATAATTAAATCGAGCCGAATATGATATCGAGTTCTGAATCGATTCGAATTACTTCTTTTCTTGGTAATCTTCTCGCATCAAATGAGATTTTTCTTCCTCTTCAACCCACGAGACTTGCTATGATTTTTCTAAAACAACATCAAGAAAGTCATCTGATTAACTTAGATAGATCGATAAAGTGTTCAACAGTTGAAAAGAACAACTAGGTAAGTTCAAATAAAAGAAGGAAAAATTATTGGAATATATCATGAACCCCTGGTTGATACTCGAAACAAACAAGAAATACTGCAACTCGAGAACCTCAATTTCTTCGCCTGCCTAATTTAGAAATTCGAGTTCGATTTTCTATTTCTGATAGAAGGGTATTCTAAATTGAAGAAATCATGAGTAAGAGACGATAAAAGTCTTGCAAGAGTAGCACTTCTAAATAGATTATAAATAGTTGCTATGGTTAAGTGTTTATATTGTCTGATGGATAAGCCTTGTTGACAATGTGATGGATGTAAATATGATCTAAATAGAAATCTAAGGGAAAACGTGATTTTCATATTGGAGTTTTCATAAGATTCGTCTGACTCGAATTATTATTGGCATCTTTGGAAATATATCATCATAGGTAATTAATTTATTGTGTTTATCTCAAAAGGAAATAGTGATGACGAAAAAAACTAAAGTATCATGAAACAAGTACTTTAGTCTTTTTGGAGAAAAAAAGTCATATGACCATGTATTTCTAAAGTGTTGTATATTTGAACACCTCAGTCTTTTTCGACCAATTACCACTTTTAATTGGTCTTCATGGGAAATGTCCCCTGATGAGAATTCGATGATCCACCAATGAGATCAACTGCTGTATTGAAAAGATTGATCGGACTGTGACCATCAGTAATTAATGTTGACTTAATGCCGAGAGCTTGAAGAAGTTTAACCTAAAGAGATTATTAGACAAACGATTGAGCAACATAAATATGAGGAATATATCTACTTGATTGTCAGGTCCACTAGTGGCAATAGCTTGAATTGTTTGAGATCCTATAGCAGCCACATGCTCCTTGAATTCTTCGATTTCAATATTAGTAATTCGTTTCGTTTTTTCAATTTCAAGTTCAGATGTTAATTTATCATGTGCCAATTCGAGTTCACGTGTTTGCATCAAGCGATCGAGTTCAGTATCAGATTTAATCTTCCCTGCTTCAGCTCGAAGAGTAGCTATTAGAAAAGATCTCGGTCTTCGACTAAAGATTTACAAAAACCAATTTCGAACATACCTTGTTCGACAGCTGCGTCTCCCTCGATTATCGCTGCTTCTGCACGCGACTTAGCTTCAGCATGCGATTGGCCAACCAATTCTACAGCTGCCGAACGTGCTTGAAGCACCAACAGCTCCTGACGTTCCTTTTCGGCTAGAAAAATTAAGATTACATATATAGTCTATAGAATAATATAGGTTAATGGGTAAAGCTCGAAATCAAATGGTAGACGTGGAGTCATGATATTGGAAATTGATGGTCTACAAAGTGTGACAATCTCAGATACAATTTACGTCGAATGATTGATATTATTTTATTAGAGTGCGGAAGAATTATGTAAGCTTTATAGATAGGTTCTGAAAGCGACCATATTGATACTTTTAGATGAACAGAATAAAAATGAAATTTTGTCTTATCTTTTCAAGTTAACATGTAAACAAAGTCGAAACACTATGCTAATCTCTAATACATATACACAAGAGTGCAAAACAATAATAATCGTCTACCTTCAGCTTCATCGGTGATCCTTTGTCGTTCCAGATAACCTTTGGCTTCTTGTTGAATTCGTGAAGCCATATGCCTATTAAAAAAAAACATGAAAATAGTCGTTTTTTTTCTATCTCATCATTTCTTTTACTTGGCTTGAGCTTCTTGTGAGTTAGTCGTTATCTAAAGTAGAATTTTGACAAAGTCAGATAAATATTTATCGAAAGAGAATTTAATTACTTCAATAGCTAGTTGAACGCTCTTCTGAAGAGCATCTTGTGTTCTTTGATCGACCGGTTTAACGCTTTGAATATCGATTGAAGTGAGAACAAGATTATTTTGTGTGAAGACAAGTCGATTATTAATTCGCTTGTTTTCATCAATACCAAAAACGGACGTACGGATAATTTTGGCCGAATTTTTATGAAAATCGTCAAATGAAATACCAGCAACAGCACCACGAATTTTTGCTGCGACAGTCTTGCAAAAGTCTCCAACAAAATCAGGTACTGAAAAGAGTTTAGCTACATCTTTGCTATCATTCTTATCGGCAACCTAGAAATAGAAGGCACACTCTTTCTGTTGCTGATTAAAAAATACGATTTCTCACTTCGAAATACCAACTATAGGACAACTGGAGTGAGAGTCGAGCATGGTCACTCGATTCAATGGTTACGACATCAGTTGAAAACTCCGGTCCAAGCAAAAGGCACATAGCACGGATTCTGTTTGGAACCTTCGGCTTATCACCGGATAGGTTAAGAATTGTAAATTGCTCATCAGGACCAAGCATAACAAGTTCAGGCCCGAAAATGATACGAGCGTTTTTAGATTTATAATCATAAATTTGTACACATGCATTATGTGGTACACGATAAGTGATTACTTTTGATTTGTCTCGAGGTGGAAGCACAGCGATTACTGCTGATTGGTTTTTAAAGTGGCGAACATCAAGTGCAAGTAATTGTTCGACTTCAGTTGGTAATTCTTTTTCCCAGAGTTCTTCATTTTCGGTAAGTAGATAGGTACTACCGATAATTGAACGAATTTTGCCCATCTTGACATTACGTACATATATACCTTCGTTTACATCCAATGGAATAGATTTTCGTCGATTTACAACCTCAACTTCGATAGCCGGAATATAATCTCTAGGACCTCGAATCATCCAAAGATCACCTGGATTGTGTATTACATTCTCAAAAGTTAAGAAATAATTTTCAAAGAAAATAAAAAAATTCTACTAACTTTCTCTTCGCTAAATGCTTCGATACATCGAAGAATAAGACCTTCGTCTTCTTCAAGTACATACACATCCTGAATACCGTTGGCAAACTTCTCACCTGGCTGCAGAAAAAAGATCGCTTCACCCTAGTCGAAAACGCCCTCATTAGTGGAATAACATTAATAATAGTAACAGCCATACTTTAACAAGTTTTTTCTTTCCTAGCTGAGGTTTACCGTTTGAGCCGACTGGATCAATAATGATACAATATTGGAGAGAATGAAGTACGGTAACCGGAACAATATCAACCACCTATTAATTATTTTTTAAGTGTTTTAAGTGATAGTAGACAAAGAAGAAGAAAAAACCTCTTCATAAACATCGGGTATATATGTTTCAGCATCGTTAGCATATACCAACCATTCTTCACCATGAAGACGTTTACGTTTGAATATATCAACAAATGTTCGTAAAGCACGAATGTGAAGAGCTTTCTAAACATGCAGTTATAATGAATAACAACAAATAGTATTTATTTCGTTGGCTCATACTTTGTCGGTTAACACGTAGGCCTTGACAATCGAAACAACTTCTTCGTAAGCCGATGGTAAATAAGAACCAACCATTTGAATGAGCCATTCTTCACCTGCTTCACGCTCAATACCGTTTCTGTCAATCATTTTCTTTTTAGCACGCAGACGAATCGCTTCATTCGGTTTCAAAATATTAGCTTGAATTTCCCTATCAACATGAACTTCTTTGCGTGGGAAATAGGTTCCTAAAAAAATGAATATGAAAATCAATAACGAAATCTTATTGAGTCTGTTTTATATGTCAGCGTTGCAGTAGTGCATCATTTTCAATTTCTGAACTAACAGTATCGTATCGAACCTGGTCCCTCAAAGAGAAATTCTTCACCAGCGTGAACTTCTTGGCCATTGTCATCAACAAAATCAAGTACAGCACGTAGACGAAGAGCTCTATTGGGCTCGACTACTTGAAGTGGGCTGACAGCTTTTCTGAGTACTTCACCAGGATAGAGCGGAAATGGATCTTGAGAAAATCGAATTTCAATATCCGAATGAAACAATTTGACTTGACCATTCGCATCAATAACAATTTCACTGTCATTGCCGCGTACAACTGGGTTTTCAATAACACAATAGTGACGAGGGCTGTAAAAATCAAAATGAAACAATCAATAGAATTATAAAGACTACATACGGAATAATTAACATGCGTTCTGGTCCAATTAGAACTTTTTCATGATCTTGTTTAACAAATGTCTGTGGGCCAACTTCAAGATGAGTAACGTTTGTATTTTGATCGAGTACATGGACATAGTAGAATGGTAGAATTCGGTAAACTAAATAGAAATATCATCATAAATACTATTGCGGAGACGAAATACTCACCACCAGTAACTTCCGAACAGGCCATAATAGTGACTGCTTTCTCTGAAATTATTATTAATCTACAGGAAGAAATACATCCGTAAACGTATTCGCATAGGCAGAATAGATTTCATGTTTGTGCAAGAGCTGGCCAACAAAAACTGAGGTAATACGCATGCTACTCGCCTGATAGATGTTTCCGCGACAGTTGCTCTTCGGACACTTACTCCTTGAACAGTTACTCTTGCGACATTTACTTCCATGAATAGTAGCTCTTTAGAAACACTTGCTTCCCAACGATATTTAACAGAACCATTACTGATTACAAGAACAAATATAAATGAGTATAAGTGTGGATGGAATACAGGATATGGGTGGGATATGGGCCTTAGTGTAGGTGTGGGTATGAATTTAGAGAAAATCCACACCCACACCCATCCACCACGCCCAATCTTACACCGATTTATAACTATTTTACCTTTCTCTTAGCTTATAATAATCTATAATTATTCAAAAGTTATTTGAGAATTTTTAATGCGTCGCTCACGGTTGCAGTACAACTGTCTGGGAGTAAGTGTCGCGTTAGCAACTGTTCAGAGTCACAATGCCGTTGGAGAGCAACCGCTACTATGCAGCAAGTATTGCGAGAGCAACTCTTCTGGAAACAAGTGTCCCTGGAGAGCAAGCGCTTGGGGAACAACTGTTATAGGAACATCTGCCAGGAAAGCATTCGCCATTAAGCAAAAACAAACGTTTTGAACTGCTTACGAACTGACAAAAAGAGTGGTTTTACTCTCATCATATTTCAAAGCTTTGGAAAGAACTGAAGAACAATAAAAAGCAAGTGGTTATGCGAGAAAGATAAGAGCACCATGAGACGATTATTACATTCACTTTTTCATACACTGCGAACTTGTCCATGAAACGCGCCAATTATGATTAATACAAACTGCATTGCAAATATTCGTGCAACATGCTGTGGGTTAAAAAATTTACCTCCCAATTTTTGTTGGAAAGAAGTAACAAAAGTAAGAAGCGTATGAGTCAGCGATGGGTTTTTTTCTTTCCATATTTGTTTTTCATGTTCGTTTGAAGTAAGAATTCAAAGGACTGTCGAGACCAATTTTTTACCATTTCATAATCACGAACAACACACGTGATTATTTGAGGAGATGAAAAGTTCAGAAAGCTTTTGAAATATTTTTTTATACGCATCTTTAGAAAAGCACTTTGTAGCTTAGTAAAAGTTCATAGAATTTTTACTTCAAGTCAATTTATCGAATCGACTAGTATATTGGATAAGAGACCGAAAGCGGCTTTTTTTCTATTGTTTGCTTTGGGTGCTAAGTTTCACGCAGGCATGTAACAAAGCTACTACGTCGAGATGACGCTACCATGAAAATCAGTAGAAAGCAATAAATCGACATCCAATCAAAATATCCTTCATATCTTACTTCTCAAAATCTAATTTTTATCTTAAGATCGATAAATTATACGTTTTTTTTTCTCGCTTATTGAAGAAAACGAGCAAAATATCTAGACGAAACACTGAAATCGTTGTTCCTAATCTGATTATCATTCTAGCTGGAAAAGAAAACTCATCTAGGAAAAAGCGGAAGAAATTCATTTTACTACGTACATCACATGTGCTACATTGCCACTGATTGAGCAGAAAAATCTGAGACATCTACTAGTAGTTCTAGTTATCGAGTCTGACCAGAGATTCATCTTTCCAAATCTCTAGAAACTTGAAACAAAGCTATAAAGTTCTATACTCCAATGTTAGAAGCTCATTTGTCTTGCTGCCCAGCTTTTTGTCGAAGCATCAAACGCAAATAATTGAATTCAAAAGCTTTCTAGGCTTTCTTTCAGGGAACGATCTACTGATATGAAAATTTTTGAAAACTAGAAAAGATTCTTGAGGATTCTTGTACAAAAGTTATGCGAATTCTTTGCTGCTCTAATGTACTCTGATATTAGAACATGACACACAACATTCGATGAAGAAAGCTATAAGCTATTGATTGACCAAGTTTTTCTTTATACGGCAACCGATTGTTTGCGATAAAAAATCGCGCATATTACGAACAACCCACCAAATCCAATAGTAAAGCTTTATGCATCTCTTTTTACTCATCTTTATTCTTTTATCAACATATAATATATATTTATATATCAATCGATGCGGAGCCATATAGGCTATTGCATTGTAGCGGTTACTGTTTCTAGATAGGCGATCGGCTACGCTGAGAAATCTCAAAGCGTGCAAATGCCCTAGATAGTCATTTAGTGTAGCTTAGTCCAAGGTGTGTTGTCCTCATTCAGCCATTTGCTGGACGATAAAATATATATCAATCAATACAAAATCCAGTGAACCTTTGATTGGATCGGCTCACGCCTTGTATCAAGTATTTTGACACAAGCCCTAATTAAATTAGAAAACTGTAATACGAGATGTTCAACATTTTTTGAGAATCTCAAATTTTTCACCACAATTGATCCTTTTCAAGAAACCAGTCTTCTTCATAGAGAATCCAGAAGTTTGATCATTTGTTTCTTGGTATTTCAAGTTCCAGTAAACGAATGCATGAGAATAGCAAAGGATGTACACGGCTGTCATATAGAAGTTTTAAAAGATCTTTGCCAGTTTCAAGCAGATTTTATATACAGGCAGATTCTTTGCTGAGAAAACAACCTGTTTATTGAGTATCGCAGAAGGTTTTCCATCAAATACATATTGTATGCCTCAATAGAGGACTAGACAACAACAGGAATAGATCTGGCATTCAATAGTATAGAATCTTAACAGGCCTTTGCTGATTTTTAGAAATTTCTCACATGGGAACATGCTTGCTAGAGAGACTTACGGGCGTAAATAATATTTGAATTGTTACTGAATCGAATGATATTATGTATGCATCAAATTCTCTGACGGAATCCGATAATTCTTTATGGTTTTCAGCGATCCGTTTTTGGTAGTTGGATTCCAGTTTTGTTTGAGCATCGAAATCTCAATGGGGTCCAGTGATTAGGTCATACTAAAATCGATTGATTGCTGCTATCACTTGAGAAATAACTTCAACAAAGATGAATTGAAAAGCCTCACAAAGTTCATTGTGTTGTTCAATGATACTCTCTCTGAAGACAAGATAAAACATAATGGGCTCTCTATTAAATCTCTTTGGTTCATTCGTTTTATCAATTGCTCAATTTAAGTATGACGATGTCAGAAAGAACAACTTTTCACACCAATATCTTCTAATTATATTCAGATGAAACCTTATGCAGTAGAATTCTTCATTGTCTACACGTGTGATTAATTAGTTTCTTTTGAAACATGAACATCATAAGTTGGCTGAGTTTCTTCTGATTACTGCCTGCAATCGGTTATTTAGTTGAGCGTATCATTTTCATGAAGCTCTACAGTACTTTCAGTGGAACACACGATCGATTTTATAATCACTGGCACGGCAAACTCTCCAATAATGATCAACCTAACAAGTTCTTCAATTCATAGAAATCGTTACACGAATATTTTCATTTTCAACCAAAGATCTCCATGGAATGTTGAAAACTATCGATTTCCAAACATCGGCGCAATGCACTCGCCCACATAGGCTGTAGATGTACTGAGTTGGTCGAGTAAATGCTTCAGTTAGTGGGCCTCAACACTTTCAACCTCAAATTAATATTGTCGGCCTAAGTCAATCGATAAATTTGATGACATTCGACATAATGAAGGCTTGGAGACTGACGATCGAAAAATCCAATCTCTAAAGTTCCTAATCACTAGTAAAAAGAATTTGTTTTTTTTTCATCTAACATTATTTTTTTTTAGGCCAATCGATCGTTCATCACCATCAGCATGGCGAATTTTCCAATATAAACTACTGGTACTATGAATCAGCCAATACAGACAATCATCTCATATCGACTGAAATAAGGTCAGCAGACGAACTATATAGCCGTGCTACTTGGTGCGTCTGCTGTGTGTATCGGTTTGTCTTCGGTGCTCCAAACTATAGCGAAGCACGAATGAAGTACCGTTCTTTATTCGAATTTCACTGTAATTTGCTGCACTTGTACTTTTGAGCACTAAAGTGTAAATTTTTCCCCTTGGATCGTTCCATTGGTCTTTAGCAGAGTAAAGGAGCGTAGGGTAGAGTTAGAGTACGTAGAAACGGACGCATATGAGGACGTGGCATAAACGGGAACTATCAACTAAGCAGACGAGTGTACCACGGTCATCTGTTGATGAATATATTGAAAAAAACCGGACCTTCAAATCGGAGCTAGCAGAATTCAGAGTGGGAATATACTACTGAGATCCGTTTTCGTTCTTCTTCCTTCAGAAAAACTTTCGTTGGGTTATTTATTTGCATTATATCATGACTATTTCTTTGTCATGACAAAGACAATGCTTTTCTCATAGCATTCGCAAATAAAGACGATGACAGTATTTTCCCCTATTATCGAATTCAAATCTTTGAAAGCAAAAAAAATGATTGCTACCGCTTTCTTTGACATTTATGAAGGCTTATTGATTCAATAACTCAAAAAATGCACTGTTCTTTTATCATACAAACAAATAACTCAAAAAAGTTGGCGTAAATTCGCATCACAATTTGTAAATCAATCAATTTTCATCCGTATCTTTCTCTATGCATGGTCATTTTTCTCAATATTTTTTATAGAAAGATTCTGTCGATCCTTGGACATTTTGACTACTCATTAACTATGAGCTAAATTCGTCATCTTACAAAGTACTCTAGTATCCTATTTTATCCGCAAATGACTTGAAACATCATAGCACACCCGAAAGCAAAATAGTATAGCATAGTTGTATTCTTAATTGGAAAAACTATAATATTGACACACTCAATATCGATTAATAGCTGAAAGATTTTTTCAAACACCTCAACAAGACTGTTGTCAGATCACTCTTTTGCTTTCAGTTCATAATTTCTTCTGAGTAAAGTCTCCACTATTTCAATTACATCGCCTCCGACTTCATTAAGATGAAGGTCTATCATGATTAGTGTCTAATGATAGTAAAGATGTGAATCAGTGATAGAAAGAGAGTAAAAAGACTACCGTGTTTTTACGTAAAATATTAGCGAGATATTCTGCACCTTTGTCCGTGATCTCATTAAGTCGAAGATTCAATGTAGTGAGTGTCTTTTATTTTTAAGAAAAAAAATTCGAACTAGATGAAGATTGAATGAAGGTCACCGTATTATGTCGTAGTGCATCAGCGAGATGTTCTGCCCCTTTGTCTCCTATTCGATGCGATTGAAGATCCAATGAAATGAGTGTCTGTAAATACAAGAAATGTTAGCTGTACGATGTAATGAGAAAGACGAAGTCACTTTGTCGTTTCGAATTTTGATTGCTGCTCCAACAGCTGCACAATATCCACTCTGATTATGGCTCAGGTCTAATGTCATGAGTGTCTGTATAAATGAGAATATGGATGTGAAAACGGACGAAAACAAAAGTCAGTGTTACAGTATTATTTTGTAATGCATTGGCGAGATGTTGGGCACCTTTGTCTCCTATTTCGTTGAATCGAAGATCGAGCGTGGTGAGTGTCTGCATAGTGAAAAGTGCTTGATCGTAAGAATCACCACAACAGAAAAAGATTCACTGTATTGTTCTGCAAAGCATCACCCAGATGTTGCGCTCCTTTATTTCCTATTTGATTCCCTCCCAAAGCATCACCTAGTATCAGAGTGGTCAGTGCCTATATGTACAAGATGAGATACGTATAAGAGAGATGATATGAGTGAAGATCACCGTGTTATTTCTTAAGGCATCAGAGAGATACTGGGTTCCTTTGTCTCCGATTTGATTGTTCCAGAGAATCAATGTGCTAAGCGTCTGTATTGTGAGGAAAAGAATCATTTTACGGCCAATGAATGGAAAGTGTTACTGTATTATTTCGCAAAGCATTGGCAAGATATTGTGCTCCTTTGTGTTGAATTTTATTGTTCCAGAGATTCAGTGTCTTCAGTGTCTGTGAAGACAAGAACATCAAAATAAGAGAGAACTGGTATACTGATAGATACCATGTTATTACGTAAAGCGTCAGCAAGATGTTGTGTTCCTTTATCTCCGACTTGATTATTCCACAGATCCAACACTGTCAGTGTCTACGTAGAGATGAAAAGCAATATGAGAAATATGAGGCGGCAAGGACAAAATTACATTATCATTATAAATTTTTACAGCAGCTCCAACAGCTACACAAAATCCACTTCTATTGCGACTAAGTTCTAATGTTGTGAGTGTCTGTGTTTCAAACCGATGACGAATATGAGATACATTAACAACGTATAACAGTTACTGTATTATTTCGTAGGGCATCAGCAAGCCGCTGTGCTCCGTTGTTTCCCACATAATTCAATTGAAGATCCAATGTAGTGAGCGTCTGTATACACAAAGCAAAAGATGAACACAAGAAGGATGAAAAGAGAACGAAGGTAACTGTATTATTTCGTAATGTCTCAGCAAAATGTCGTGCTCCTTTGTCCCCGATTTGGTTGTTACCGAGAATTAGCGTAGTGAGTGTCTTTATACAGGAGAAGATGAGCTGGGAAAAGTAGTAAAGAGAAAACTTCGCTGACTGTATTATATTTTAAAGCATCAGCTAGATGTTGTGCTCCTTTGTCTTCAATATGATTGTTCCAGAGATTCAGTGCCGTTAGTGCCTGTTCAGATGAGAATATAAAATCGAGAACGACTAAATAGAACGAAAGTCACCTTGTTTTCTCTTAAAGTATCAGCGAGATATTGCACCCCTACGTCTCCGAGTTGATTATTCCAGAGATTTAGCGTTCTAAGTGTCTGCATGTAGATGGAAACTAATATGAAAACCATGAAGAAAGAATTAGTAAATCACTTTGTCGTTTTGGATCTTGGCACATGCTCCAACACCTAAACAAAATCCATTGCCTTTATCACTCAACTCCAGTGTAGTAAGGGTCTGTGTCAATGACAAGATATGTATCAAACAGAGTGAAAAGAGAGACAAATCCTCACTGTGTTGTTTCGTAGTGTGTTAATGAAATATTGAGCACCTTTGTCTCCTATCTCGTTGAATCGAAGATCCAATTTAGTAAGTGTCTGTTGTTTTTAGAAAGAAAAAGAATTCGAACTACATTAGGATAGAATGAAGGTCACCGTATTATGTCGTAGTGCATCAGCGAGATATTCTGCACCTTTGTCTCCTATTCGATGCGATTGAAGATCCAACGAAATGAGTGTCTGTAAAAAGAAGAAATGTTAGCTGTATGGTGTGATGAGAAAGACAAAGTCACTTTGTCGTTTCGAATTTTGATTGCTGCTCCAACAGATGCACAATATCCGCTCTGATTATGGCTCAGATCTAATGTAATGAGCGTCTGTACAAATGAGAATATGGGTATGAAAAAGGATTAAAAAAAGCTCAGGATCACAGTATTATTTTGTAATGCATTGGCGAAATGTTGGGCACCTTTGTCTCCTATTTCGTTGAATCGAAGATCGAGCGTAATGAGTGCCTGTGTTTTAAGAAAGTAAAGAATATGAACCAGATAACAAAAGAGTAAAGATTACTGTATTATTTCGTAAAGCATCAGCAAGATATTGTGCACCTCTATCTCTGATTTGATTGTATTGTAGATACAATGTGGTGACAGTCTGTGGTAGGACAAGAAAATTAATATAGAAAGATGAAGAGAGCATTTAGATCACCGTATTATTTCGTAAGACTTGAGCAATACTTTGTATTTCTATATCACCAATATGATTGGATTGAAAATCCACCATGGTCAGTGTCTGTGTGTGGAAGAGAAGGGGAATATGAAATCGACAATGAGAAAGAGAATCACTGTATTATTTTGTAAGAAACCAGCGAGGTCTTGCCCTTTTTTGTGACCGATTCGATTCGATTGGAGATCCATTATGGCGTGTATCTATTTACGGGCGAAAGCGAAGAAAATGGAAGAAGTTAAAAATAAATAACAGGCAGCTTGTTATTTGATAAGATTTCGAAAAGACCTTGTTTCACTAGGGAGTGACCATTGTTGCATATTTCTAACATTTATGTAGGGGCTCAATATGATTTGTGAGAGAAACTGAAATCAAATTTATCTGTCAAATTGATTGGAATATGAGTCTAGTTTTTCGCATTAATTTTGGTTTTTCTATATTTGTTCAGTACACTTCATGTTAAAACGCTCCGGCTACTCTCATATGAAAGAGAACTTCTTACCGCTTCAGATGAGGAAAAGGACTTTTTAAATTTGTGTTTCAGTCCATGTTTGAAACTCAATGAACCATAAAGCTGCAAAACACTTAGGCAAAGTTTTCTAGAAAACTCACGATTGTTCTGGTATTAAACATCAAATATGCAATCGCTTTTCGTTATCTGAACGAGGATACATCTATCTATTCGAATAAAAAACCTCGCTATTCACTAGAAGAAACTATATCGAAAAACGGATTATTTGGATTTGAACAATTTAGTTAAAAAGAAAGTTTTACATAGATGCACGAATACACATGCAATTTGTACTTTAGTGAATTCATATACTTTTATCCAACATGCTTGTACTATCATGTGCAAGGTCAAAGAACCTAGAACGAGTGTGAACATGTATGTATGGGCCTGGATGCAAATGGAACCAATATGCAAACCAACATCCGCCTACACTCTTGCCTTACTTTTCCGATTAATTGTATATGAATAACCGTTGTATATTAATAAGAATGTGTTTATTTTTAGAGGTTTTCGATAGAATGGCCGGCATTTTTGCTCTTGGCGAAGTGATTCTATAAGTCTGAATAACATATATATTTCGTTGATTACAGGCTGTCATTATATTAGAATGATCAGTTTCAAAATATTGGAACAATTCGATCAATTAGTGTATGATGATGACCATTTTCCCATACAAAATAAATTTATTGTGTCATTGTTCTTTCGTTATTTTATTCCAAATTTTTGTAAAAGTCTGCACAACGAATAAGTGTTCGCGCGAACAACTATCCTACACCCCTATATGTTAACCTCAAAAAGAGTTTCTTTTCTTAGAAAAATCGATTCTTTTCTTGGAGGACACGGGACGGTCTGAAACCTATGTTACTTCAATTTTGAGACAATTGTTATGCTTGCAAAATAATTTCCATGATGGACGAAAAAACATCTTTCTATTCTTCATGTTTATGAAGAACAAACAATTTGTGAGAGAAAACAGTCCTTACCTGTCGACAGCTCGAAAAGTGGCAAAATAAAATCGTGCTTGCTTCATCTCAATGCAATCTTATGTATACACAACAGGTGGGAAACAGGCTTTCGTTCGTTCGTACGCGAAGTATTTTGTTTCTGCTGACGCAGCTTTACGTCAACATGGAAGAAACCATCACGACGGGAACAATCCAGAAGCCAAAATAATAAGGTTTTTTTCTAATTAGATTGTTCTGTAGTTGTGCAGTGTCAAGATCTTGACACTGAAAAGATGAGGTTCTGGACAAACTTCTTATTCATTTTTGGAGGGCATGGTAAGTTCCGCTTTCCAGGAAATTCAAAAATGGCTACACCTCAAGTGCAGGAGATTGCAACAAGCAGTATTAATGTGAGAATGTCTGGAGATAATTTTCATATATAAAGGCAAACTTTATATTATGGGTTGGATTGGGTTGGGTTTGGTTGGAATGGGTTGGGTTGGATTCGGTTGGGTTGGGTTGGGTTGGGTTGGGTTGGGCCGGAATAGGTTGGGTTCGGTTGGGAAATTCATTTTCGCTTACAAGTAATTATAGATAATATGTACATTTATTGAGGTTGCCATAGGGCAAACTTAAGTTCGGAATTCAATTTTAGCTGACACCCATAAATTGCCTGCCAGCTTCTGCAAGTAGTTGCTGCCTGACATTTGGTCATCCAAGACGCTACCAACAGCTATTAATCAAAATCTAGACGCACCGAGCACAACGCCCCCATGCAAACTGGAACCCATCATCGCACTCAGATCCACAAGCCATATCACACCAACACCGTCAACTTCACCCACACACAAATCCCACACATACACCGACACACAAATCCCACACATACACCCACACACAAATCCCACACATACACCCACACACAAAGCCCACACATACACCCACACACAAATCCCACACATACACCCACACACCGGCCCATACATCAACACCCACATACCGACCCATACATCAACACCCACACACCGACCCATACATCAACACCCACATACCGACCCATACATCAACACCCACACACCGACCCATACATCAACACCCACACCCTCGAGAGTCCTTCAGTGCTACCCACACTAAGATATGTGGTGTCTGAGTGTTCTTTCTCAGAACTTGATTTAAACACCGTTTGTGTTATGCGCTATTTGCTAGATATTGTTAATCGCTGGTGGTCCGTTGTACTGTTTTGTGATCCATGTTGGTCCCTGGTATCTTATTAATAAGAAAAAAGGATAAACATAATTATAGTCACTTGTAGTTCACGGTTACTTTTTCGATTGTTTCGGATTATTTTGTAATTCATATCCGTCATCCAATGTCCACACTCACACCCATACCATAATGAAGCTTTTGAAAACAGTGTGTAATAACATAAATTTTCTGACCCAATCTAATCCACTCCCGATGAATATAGATATATATTTACAAATAAAAATGAATTTCTCAACCCAACCCAATCCAATCCCAACTTAGACTTCAACTTCATTTCTGTATGTTTTTCAATTAGACGAGTCTTCCCTGATTATCCTTAAAAGCATTAGATTAAATTTCCATGAAATTTCCCCTATAGTCACTTTATTTGAATTTGCTGGAAAGCGGAATTTACCATCGCATGCATTTTTGTGATCTCTTTGAAAGTACGGTTGATAAGTGAAAACTGAAGTAAATCTAGATGGTAACACAAACGTTGCTATCCAGACAGATGCTCCCGCGACAGTTGCTCTCCATCGACACAGGTATGAGTGTTGGTGTGAGTTTCGATGCAGGTGTGGCTGTGGGTCTCAGTGTACGTGCGAATGCAATTGTGCGCGTTAGTGTGAAAGTGGGTGCGGGTGTGGATGTAGGCATGGATGAAGAGATGACGGGCATTCATACCCACAGCCATAGCCTCCCCAATATCCGCACACACCCACACTGGTCTCTTGAACTTGTGGGTGTGAGTCGGTGTGCGGGAAGATGTGGCTGTGGATGTGAATGTTCATTGCTTCTTCATCTATCTACACCCACACCCGTGTCGCTGAGAAACAACTGTCGCAGAAGCAACTGTCTGCGGCGCATCTTTCATCGAATAGAACTAGCTTTTCATTTTTTCCAAAATTGGATTTAGAAAACACGTCTGGTGATTTACGTGGTTTTGATGTCACCAAATTTTCTTTTCATTATATAACCATGACAATCAGTATTGAGCCTAAATATTTTCTACTAATTTATGTTATAATCTATGACAAGTCTTTTTTCCTTATCTATAGTCTTCCTCAGGTATTGTCAGTAAATTGTTTAATCTTCGTTCCATTTGATTTTGTTATGGACTAATAGAGCTGGGTCGGTTGATCAGAAATATTACATTTTTTTCGAAATCATTTCAGAAAGAAGGAAGATTCGAAGCTCTTCTTTTTGTAGTCCAATTTGAAATCGAATTCTTCTCTGCTTTTGAGTTCATAATTGAATGTCGGACTACTATATACATTTTGAAAGACATTATTCTTCGTTATGTTAGTATCATTGTCGAAATTCATAGTTAAATAAATGTGGAAACCTCGGATTTAGATCCGAGAGTTATGTGTACTTCAAAAAGTGAATTAGACAGATGAGTCATCCTAGAATGTGTGGACATCAAAATTATCCTGGCAAATCTTTCCTATAAACACTTGACTTCTATTGGCTATTGCTCACCCAATATGACTTGGGGGCGAATACAGCTCAGATTCGAACTCGTCGTCTTGATTTACCTTAAGAAAGTCATTTTTTTCTATCAGTTGATTTATATTGGTTACCCCTCAACCAATAGGATTTCGAGCTAAGTGGAGTACAGATTCGAGTTCTCCAGCCCAGAAAACCTCAAAGTATCATCTCTGTGATCAGAAGACTGAGCTCTAATTGTGGATCAATTAGAGTGTGGACGAAAACAGAACCAATTTCCATTTAGTTATTTTTGTAATCGTTGAGTTAATCTTCTTGTTTCTTTATGTTTTATATGGGCGTGTAAAGCCGACCTGATACCCCAAGATATACTTGCTGATATAGCTTCAACTATTTATCGGAAAAATATGATTTTTTTACTAGTTGTACTTTGCATATAGTACTACTCATCGGACACTATTTGAGGTTTATATTACTTGGAATGAGAGCTGATGAGTACGTCCTTATGATTATTATGCTACATGTGCTTCATATCGTATTTATTACCATCTCGTTCTCAGTGTATATCTCGTTCCTGATAAGGTTTTATCCATTCTCTCGTGTGTTTACATTCTAGTCACACCACATTTCTCCTAACTTTGATTTTTTTTCTTTCTCTGTCTTTCATTTTACTGAATACACTCTCACACAATAGCAAACGCTCACTAACTTCGTATTATGTTCTCTCCACAACTTGAATGGAGTTGTTCTCGATGTCGATCTACCATGTTTGATCGCCGGAAGTATTGTACCGATTGTCATTCTATGTTAAGTTGGACATGTATTGGTTCGAAAAAATCTGGTTTGTACACAAATTATTATCATCGTCGTGACAATTGTATTTATTGTACACCAGAACTCGAAGAAGAAAAACAACGGAATATGAAGGAAAAGCAACAACAGTTTCGAACTTTGGATGACAGTAAGTAATATTACTTTTCTCAGTTTACACATGCACTTCTGGTTCCGTTGTTTTTAGAACAACATCCGTGGTTAGAATGGGGACGTAGCAATGAATCTTGCCTACAACATACCGGGCATGACGTTGAACAAGTACAACAACTATATTCTATGTGTGAACAAGCACTTATAAACTACTGCTCTCACCGGAACGAACAACATTTAGACAGTACTAGGGCACCATATTTATCTCCTATGATTTTGCTGGTAGTTACATTATGGTACTTAAAACATTACCAAGCTGAACGCTATATTGCTATAGAAGCGAATTTGACACAAAAGGGAGTGAATTATTTCTTATCATCGATTCTGGATATTTTACATTCCTGTGTATATCCGGAGTTAGTTTCACTACCTGTTGATCTAGCGAGCAGAAGAACACCACATGGACCTGAACGACAATATAAACTAATCGTTGATTCGACTTTTATTGAATACCTGAACCTTATGATTCAGAAGAACGTAAAGCATATTATCATGCAAAAAGTCCAACAAATTATGCATTAAAAGTTCAAATAGCTTGCAATTTTCTTCATCGAATTGTTCATGTATCCAAATGCTATCATGGAAGTGTACATGACATTACAATTCTAAGAGATTCAAGTCTATTAGAACACGTAAACGACTCTGTACAAATTATTGCAGACAAAGGATACATTGGTGAAGAAAATGTAGTTACTCCAAGAAAAAAACCTCATTGACGTGAATTAACAGATGAAGATAAAGATTTTAATCGTGATATTAATAGTGCAAGAGCAGCTATTGAAAATATTAACCAGCGTCTTAAAAGTTATGCTATTCTTGATGATGTTTATAGAGGAGCTATCGATAACTTCCATAAAGCAACACAAATTGTACAAGTCGTTTCTGCTCTGTGTAATTTGAACTTAAATAAACATCCTATTGGTAGATAAAAACAACGATAAGCTGTATTTGTTCATTTACTAGTTGAAAAGGAAACTTTGCTACTGATGTTTCGTATTGATTTAAAATTCTTAGTAGCATACAGTGTACGTTAATAAATACGATATGAAGCACATGTAGCATAATAATCATAAGGACGTACTCATCAGCTCTCATTCTAAGTAATATAAACCTCAAATAGTGTCCGATGAGTAGTACTATATGTAAGGTACAACTAGTAAAAAAATCATATTTTTCCGATAAACAGTTGAAGCTATATCAGCAAATATATCTTGGGGTATCACGTCGCCTTCTCACGCCCATATACCATTTTGTAGCTCGTGAAATTCTCTGTCGAATGGTATATAATAGTTGGAGTTTTATTTGATTATGATAGTAAAAGCTTTTTACGAAAGTGAGAATAGGTCGATTTTCCTATAGGAAGCCATAGGGAAAAATTACTATTTTTGCAATAACTCAGGAACGGCTCGGCCAGTCATGCTCATCTTCGAACTCGACCGAGATATTGTTAAGACTGAACTGTGTAGAAAATTTCATCGCAATCGAACTCTCCTTTCAAAAGTTATCGTGTAAACGGCTGGACGGTCGGCCGGACGGACTCACTGACCGATTCTAGAGTGTACTCACTTTTTGAGTACACAAAAAGATTTCCTTGGCCGAAAAAATCGAGTTCGAAATTTTGAAAATCTGACTTCAGATTCGGATTCCCCGACTCTGATTTATTTTCGTCAACCTTTATACAACGTCATTACTGTCTCAAAAAATATTTCCTTCACCGGAAAAATTCAACTGAAAATATTGAAGAACCTACTTCAGATTCGGATTCCTCGACTCTGAATTACCTTCGGTCAAACTTTATAATGTTCTTTAATCCCACGACCTTTGACTTGCCACAAACATACAGACACACAGACCAGCCCATTTTATTTTATATGGCCCTCCCTTCAATTGAGGGAATAAGCTCACGAAACGAGCTAACTTTAAGATGCAAAACAGTAATTTACAAAAGTTAGGTATAGATGTGAAAGATTCCGAGTAGCTCGGATTGGATAGGAATGGATAGGAATGGATGGGAATGCCAGGGAATGCCGAATGAGTTTTTTCCCCCTTGCGTAAAACACTTAAGACAAAATGTTACGAAAACGGACACATAGAGACAGTTCGAAAATTATTCAACAAGCAGGTTAAAATTTTTTCGTTCTCTGTACATTTCAATTATTGAATAACAAAGATCTTATTATTTTTACTAACTTGGTGTTTATAGTGTTTGGTATGTACTTTAGAAAGTTTCAAATGAAAATTCAAATATGTTGGATTTTTATTTAAAAAAACCAATCAGAATGTATGACTCTTCACTATCTTAAAATCATTCAAAAAGTAAATAACCATACATTTTTCTTCAACAAGTAGTCAAAAGATTTGATTGCTTCAACCTCACGCGATCGATCACATGCAGCAATTCAAAAGCTGGATTAACAAATTATTTCAGGGTGTGGGTGTGGGTGTGGATAAATAGAAGAGCAGCACACACCCACACCCACACCACACACCCCACACCCACACCCACACCCACACCCACACCCACACCCACACCCACACCCTCACAAATCTGACATGTTTGGTCCATCTTGAATGTAATCGAGGGCCGCTACCTCTCTGTCTCGATTGGCGTAAAGTATGCGATGGAATAATCGACTGTTTGAATGATGGCGTTGACGAAAAAAACTGTTTCAAACTGGAAAAAAACGAGTGCAATGACGACGAGTATCGATGCCACAATGGTATGTGCATACCAGCTGAGTTTTTCAATGACCAACCACAGAATTCCGACTGCTCAGATCGTACCGATGAGAACGATAGTCAATATCAGAGTTTCTATCGAGCTGTGGGGTTTTTATATTGCTATGAAGATCCGACATTCCACTGTGAAGAATCAGGTCATTACTTTGGATATNATTTCATCTATTATATTGAATGTTTTCGTTTTAGAAGGCATATAATAACATTTAGGAGATCTAAGGTTTTGTAGAGCAGCTTCCGCTCTATCGATTGGTACAATTTGATAATGGTTTCGATCAACTTTTTCTGATCAAAAATTTCATAAACATAATGATCGAAAAACTATAGCTTTTGATAGATCGATAGTTTGGGTCAAAATTTATAGATCATCGAAATATTCGAAGGCTTTGCCAAAAAATTGTAAAAATTTGTTTTTCAGAGTAACTTTTCATGCTCTTTCAAACTAGCAAACTCATTTCAAAATTTAAAATTTTTCAGCAACTCGTTTGGGTGGTGGTTTTATGGACCCTCTCCTAATGTCTTTCCTCTTGATCCGGCAATTTTTTCTCTGTTCAATGATTTCTTTTGAAGGTGATGTAAAGATATAGAATCAGTAAAACACAGATCTTAGAATTTTTTCAGTCACAGCAAAATATAACTTAATATGTTATCGAAGAGTCATTTTCAAGAGATATTGACTCTTCTATTATATTATTATTTTTGTCTCCCTATATTTGCATAAATAAGCACCAAATTTGAATTGAATCCTTAAACAAAGATTCTCTAGAAAATGAAAGTAGAATCAATCCAATACATAGATTTCATAGCAACGTAGTGTTGTCTTTGATAAAGTTTATCCTGTTAAATACGAATTTTTATTACATTTTAAATATGATTTAACCTGTAACTTCAACAAATATAATTTAAGAGATAAAATTTGTACTACAAATGTACTTAAGTATGGTGTATCAAATAATGTTAAAAAAATCTAAAATCATGATAATCTCTATCATTGTAATTCGTACTCTCAAGAGAGTGGACACAAGCTGTTTTGTATCGAAAATAGTCGGGTTATATTCAATCGTTAAATCACATATTGAACATTGTTATCATTCGAAAAAAAGCTCATATATATTTTTTCGAATATAGCCTTTTCTACATAGAAAATAGAAATAATTCAGCCAGTATTGCGAGACTTTCATTACGAAAAGTTAACTTTTATCGGCAACAAGTATGATACTTTGAATCAGTCTGAAAATTCTACCAAAAATTATATTTCTTCATAAAATATTTTCCATCAATATTTGACACATTGCACACCCGGGATTTTTTTTTGTATCTTTAATTTTACTTTTGACATCGCACCG
This sequence comes from Rotaria sp. Silwood2, assembly GCA_905329745.1. NCBI lineage: Eukaryota > Metazoa > Rotifera > Eurotatoria > Philodinida > Philodinidae > Rotaria > Rotaria sp. Silwood2. The sequence continues at coordinate 488,625 of CAJNSZ010000042.1, forward strand.
TTCAAATTTTGATGAAACACTTTTACGAAGAAATATAAAGTTTTTGTTGCATATTTGCATAAAGATTCAGAATATCATATTTCGTTTCCATAAAAATTAACTTTTGATAATGAAAATCTTGAAATACTGGTAGTTTTCATATATATTTCACATGGAAGTGATCGTCCTATAAAAATATCAATTTTTTTTTCTAACACTAAAGACTTCCAATACTTGATAGAGTAATTTCATAATGATCACACCGCTCATAGCAAATAATTACTTGAACAAAAGTAAAACAAACGAAACAGGAGAACATATAAGTCACGGGAAAAACGGTAATTTATTTAACAGTATATTATTAATTCAAATTTCAAAAGCTAAAGTTGTAAGCATGAATGGGTACGTTTCATTAGATGAAAGAAATTCTATTTTCGAGTGCAACAATAGCCGAAAATTATCTACCCAAATCGTCTTAAAGTTTAGTTTTCCAATGGAATCTAATAACTTTTCAAATACTTACTCATCGACAGAAAAAGGTGATTCATCAAATGAATTAAGCTCCTCAATATGACTTCTTTATCACTGTACTGAGAGGAAGAACACTACATCTGTTATCAGACAATTTTTAAACAGTTCTCGAAAGTCTGGCCATTTGTTGTTTTTTTGAACATTTTTCGCATTGAGTTAATGCAAAATGTAAAAATTTGTTTGCCAATTTTTCTCTGAGTAATTATGAAGTAGATTTTCATCTTATGTGTATCGTTTTTGTGTGATAATTTAGGGGTGTTTGACTATAGATCTTTTCTTCATTCGCTCAGATGAATGATATGTGAAAGTTATCGAGCTCGTCGAGCCCTGACTGAAATTGTGACTGGTTTTGTTGGAATCGATTACACGGCGAGTTACGACAAGTTTCATATGTATATCAGTACACTTTCTGTTTTTTTTCGAGTAATTAGCGTTTTTCTCTCGAATGAGTCAAAATTTTTGAGAACCAATTTCTTCAGGCTATACTACAATCCTGACCTTAGATATTCTACTTTATTTATAAGTGCTTATCCGAAAGTACATGAATATTAGAAAATAATTAATTTGAAATTCACTTTATTCCATGGTCCGACAAATGAAAAGTGTCCGGAACTCGCGAAAATCACAGAAAATGAAGAGTTCACGGGGTTGAAGAAATCCACTGATGTCAAGAAACTCTTCAAACTCAAGAGACTCAAAGAACAGCAGAAAGTCAAGGAACAAACCAAATTCAAGGGATACAAGGAACTCTGAATATGCGAAAAAAGCGAAAAAATTCGAAGAATTATGAGAAGCTGTAGATTTGTGGATCTAGATCTTCACTTCACCATCAGACATATCCAGAACCATGACAACAATTATGCACACAACTACACATCAGCATTTACAATCGCACATAGACGTCCTCCATGAGTTTCATCAATTTCTTGGATTCCAATGATTTTTGGCTTCCATGAGTGTTATGAGTACTGTAAGGTCCTGGAGTTTCTTTGGTTTTGAGAATTCCGTGAGTTGCTCGAGATCTCTTTAGCACCAGTTAATAAATTCTTATTTTTGATTGATGTATAAGTTCTGAAATTGTCAAGGGATCAAAACTTACAGAATCCGAAAAAGTTTCGATCAGAACTAGTAAAATGCACATGAAACGAATGAAATATGATTTACATCACTACAAACATGTCAGTTATATTTTCATCGGCAGAACTAGGTGAAAGTAAAGTACCCATTTTTTTTGGCAGCATCTCACCTGTATGAGAACGTGCTGGACAATGGTGTTTATTAATCATTTTCTTCATTAAGAAACGATGCTTTGAGAATATTTGCTTATGTTTTGAATTGGATGATAAATGTAACGCTTATGTCTATTAAAACTTTGTTTGAAAATTCATACAAACAGTGTTTTGTAACGAAGTTTATAGAAGGCATCAAAATAATGATTTCATTCTCTGACACTTATCTTTATGCAACAATATGATTTGGCAACTGAATACTTCTGAACATACGTGCTCTCTGTCATAATTCAGCACACAACTGACGAACATCAAATTGTTTCTTTCGATCATGTCCATTACAGATAATCAATCGACGTGCGCCTTACACAATCTCAATCTCTTTTCAATTCGAGAAGCCTGAAAAGAAGTCATATATGAAAAGTTTTTGCAGGGTCACCTAGTACATAATATGCTGCTCTGTGCAAGACGTTGGTGCTTCTAGAATACCAATGATCGATTCTTGCATAGTGACTATCACTTCTGTTGCTGTTACAGCCACTGTTGGGTTTAGTGTGGGACTCGATGTTGGACTTAAATGTGGTCAAAGAGATTCTGGTACAAGCTCTGTCATACCGACATCTGTAATGATGACAAATATAATAATCACCAATATCAGATCAGAAAACATAACAGACTTGTTGTTATACATGTTAGGACAGCGAGGAGTGCGACTTTTGTTTCATCTATGGTGATTGACTGAAATTTAAATTCCTGGTTTCTTTGAACATCATATGCAATATAAATATGCAATATGAAGTAGAATGAAATAATCATGATTAACAAGATGATAATCTTGTAGCTTGTCTTTAACGATCTTTTTCCATTTTTTCTTCTATTACACTATAAAAAAATAGATCTATTTAAGCGAACATAAAATTTGTTTATTGAGACTCAGCATGGAATATGTAGGGATATTTGATTTATATGAAGTTTTACATCGAAGAAAAATATCTTTTTAACTGCAAATGTAGATTCAGTAATAAATAGAATCATGTTGGACGCACAGTTTGTTTTGCCATAATAAAAAATCGTTTCTAGCGACTCTTAAAAGGAAGAGTATTAGAGATATTACCAAAAAACACAGTTCTTTTCCTAGTGAAAAGTATTCACAATTTTCGAATATGTATTTCTTTTTTGTTTAACTAAATATACGTCTTTGTGAAAGTCTCAAACAATTCCAAAATGTAATCTAATTTTATTTGTACTCACATAATCGATACTACGCTGCTAAATGAGTATGTGTAAGAAAAACCAATCTAAATTCAATAGTAATCTATCGTCAATCAGACTTTTTAATATCTTTTCATGTATATATAGGGTAATGTCTTGGAATCTGAAAGAAAAAACCTCGTGAAATCACATATCTATTTTATATATGCACAAAAGATCTTAAAAATATTTATTGATTTTTCTTTTATCGGAGAGAAAAATGAACAAAAAAGGACTGCGGGACAATATTGTTCTACAAATTTTATTTAAAAAGTCTTGCTTAATCGAGTATAGTATAATCATTGTGTAATGTGATATGTGTTATACTGTTGTTACTGTATTTAAAATATCTCTTCTAATGTAAACTAGAAGATAGGCATCTCGCGACACAATTTCATTTTCCAAATCATTAAATCTTACACGTGTGACACTCGAATCATCGAATTTGTACCAATCATTTCTATTCAATAAGGGATGTTTAGCATACGCTGTATAATGACCTCCAGAAATCGTTCCCATATGATTACAAGTTGTGATTAAATCATAAATAGTTTCGTTCTCGGAAGATGGTAAGAACTCACTTAAATCAAGTCCTTCTATTGGATAATCAACAAAAGTTTCGATTTTTTGATGTAAACCATTTTCATGCGAAAATCGTTTGAATTGAATAACTAATACAGGCGGAAGCGTGCAAAGTTCAAGTCGTTTAATAGCTGTCGTCTTTTTTTTACATTTTTCTTGTCGACACGCCCATTCATCTTCGAGTTTTTCCGGTGAGAGAAACTGTTGAAGACAATCTTCAAGGGTCAACATTTTCGTGGATATTTCCAAACGTTCAGGTAGGATATTATCTAAACGTTCGTCTCGCTCCATTAATATGATTTCATCATGAGGTATATGACTAACTGGTGTTTTAAAGTCGAGTTCACCATCAGGTAACATAGCAAGTATATAGTAGAAAAGCTCAGGTCGTTCACAACGCTTAACGAATATTTCTACAACATGTCCAACTTGACCACTGATAGGCACATACACCATACCAATTTCATCCTTACCCGTTTTTGGAATATAATTAATCCAAAAAACCCGTTCTTGTCGACTGAGTGGTATTGACAAAAAACTAATAGGATTTTTGATTGATTCTTCTTTATTACATCTTGTACATGTGATAATTGATTTCATTTCTCCAAAAAAGAGTTGTTTTACTATGGTATTTTTATCTTTTTTATTTTGTTCTTTTAATTCTTTGTGTATAGCATCGAGAAAGAAAGTCATAAATTCTTGAGCATCTTGTTGATCAGTTGTAGCAAAATGTAATTCCTTTTTACCAATTATTTCTTTAATGCGAGTAGGTTTAAATGAATCGTAACTATCATCACTATCATTAAATCTCCATAAATTCCAAAGTAACTCGGCATACGCTCCCGTTACATCGCCTACTTGATCATATGGATTCCAATCATTGTCTGTATGTTCACCGTCGTTCATGTGACTATGACGAAGACCTTCCAAAAAGAAATTAGTTAATGGTGGTATATGAGCGAGACACTGCAGTGCACTGCTCATATAACATGAATTTCCAAGATTATTCAAACCAATAGGTTTTTTGTTGATGCTATTAGTTTTCGGTTGTTTATCTTGATCGGATAATGAAGAAGTTTCTGTGCTTACAATTGATGAATGTGTAGGAGGCTTATCTATTATGGTGGCATATATAGTTTCATCTGGTTTGAAACCTATATCAGCTAAACGTCGAGATGTGTCATTTCCTTGTTTGATCTTACAGGAAATTGTACTTGAAGATATTTCAGATAAAACTAATCGTTTACGATGTGTCAAATTATCTATTTTTTTAATTAACTCATCAATGGTGTCTTTAACTGATGATTGTATCGTTTCAGAATTTCCCGATGGAAATGTACAAATGACCATGATCTTATCATTATTTTTTGTCGTAGCTGATGATGAAGATAACTGTTTGGAGGTTTTGTTTTCATTATTTACAATAGCTGGTTGGATATTTTGAGCAGTCATATGAATAGTAGCAAAAATGGTTTGACCAGGTTTAATACCGAACGATTTTAAATTTTGATTAGTATCATTCGTATAGATCTCATCCTTTATGTGATTAAACAATTGAAAGTTATTAATATGATAATCTTCATATCGTTTCTGAATTTTAATTTTTAATTCACCAATTGTTGCAGTAGTCGGTGCGTGTATGACAAATTTCTTATCATCATCAGTGCATTCAACATGAACATCTTTATTTTCATTTGTAACTGTCGATGAAAGTGATGGAATGATCTGAACAAAAATCGCCATGCGGTCGCTAACACCTAATTCACTTAATCTGTTGTCAGAAGAAGAGAGTAAGTTGAGTTCATCGCAAATTGTTAAAAGATGAATTCGTTGGCGTTCAACTGATTGCAATGAAAATTTTTCGATAACATATTCAAGAAGCATGCTCAGTGTTGTTTTTGCTCGATACCATTCAAATGTAATTTTTTCTTTTTCATCTGGTGCATTTATTGTCAATTGGCATGGCTTTGGTGGAGCTGCATTAGGTATTGGTTCGAAATAAAGTATACAACCATCGGTCACAGATAACTCTCGTAGTGTCTTCGATGTGTTCTTTATGTCCAATGGATAACAATCATTGTTGCGCCTAAATCGAACAAGACGAACCTCTTCAAGAGGAATGTCGTCGAGGTAAAGAAAATTTAAAAGATCTTGTGTAACATCCCGAATGGTAATTACCAGTGGACTTTCAACATTTGCTTTTAATTCTATATCATGTTTTTTATCCGTATATTGAAGTTCCAGGTTAATGATTTGCGCTAATCGAGAGTGTGCTGGACAGTGAGGATTATTACAGCCTCTTACATACGATATAGTCTGATGAAACATGATGTTATTTTTCAAACGTGAAATGTGGCAGTTGTATTTATGACAGAAATTTGATTCGAGTAAATCAATTAAATCTTTCCATCTAAGATGAAAAGTTATATCTAATAATAAAAAAAAAGAAGGGGTGTGTCATGCTTCTTCCTAAATAACATGAGTAATAATTCATCAGGTAGTGAGCTGTTGTGGTAGGAAGTATAATAGTTGAGTGATGAGTCACTTTTATTTTAAATATTGTTAGAAATCTATGTAAAATATATTATTTATCACGTGTTTTTATTAGTGAATTTTACAACAAATATTAAAAATGCTAAAGATGTATCAATATCGGAATTAATTTGAACAATTTCTTTCGATACTCACACATTCTAAATTTTTGAATGAAACAAACATGCAAATCACTGTTTTTTTTTTATACGATTTGTCGCCTACGTTTACCTTTTTTGTGTTTCTTTTTACATGCAACTTGAAAAAAAAGTAGACTTTGACCGTCAACAGCAATGAAGACACATTTAAAACAGGAGGCATCTGCAAGTATCGTGGAGAAAAAGCAACTTTTTTTTTCTTTCTGTTCTGTTTTCCTCGGACAAAAAGCAAAGAGTACCTGTATATTTTTATTTTTTATTCTACTGTTCACCCATTTTTGTAACAGAGCTAAATAATAGTAAAAGAAACTCAAAACATATTTGATTTTAACGAATGACAAATTGTTTCTTCATCGAGATTTTCACAATGATAATTTGTACTCTTCAATTGTAGAAATTAAATCACAATTAAAATCATTTACTCTATGATCTTTTCTTTCAAAATATTAAGCGCTTCATTTCTATGATTTTGGACTTATAATAGTATTTAGAAGGATATTTCCTTGGTTATTACATTAAATTTTTGAAAACATTTTATTTTCGTGGAACTAACGGAAGAAATTCGTTACGCGAGCCTACAAGATATCAACAACAATTTTTCTATTGTTGATTCAACTATGAATAATTTATATCATCTAATGCCAATTATTCTTTACTTTAATGAATTGTTTATTTAACAGTCCTCATTCTATGAAATTATCTCTGTCAAACTGTTTTATTACCATTGATCATTCTTTTCATATAGTAATTAATATGACTTTAGATAGTCATTATAGTAATAGTAAGTTATATAATTTTGATCACTCATAGATTTTTATCAGAGACAACTATCTTTTGATTATTATAAACATTAGTGTAAAATAGGTGATAGAGAATTAGTTCTTATGCGTAACAGATAGTGTATTCATGACAGACAATATCCTTACCTCAAAAGCTAATTAACTGACGATAGGACAAAGCTAAATACTAGTAATGATCTCAGTTGATCAAAACGATTCCAATAATTCAGAACACTTAAGGTGCGAACAATGCAAAATTAAAACAAATTTCTGTTTTTCGTTTTCTTATATACGGTTAGATAGAGCTCGTCGAGCTGAGTAAGAATATATACGTTTTAATGTTTCTAGTCAAGACCTTTAATAAAAAAAAGTAAAAGTTTTCCATAGTGTTGCAAGGTCCCATTTTTCAGAGAAATACCACGATTTTTAATGTTTTTTTCAAATTTAATACATTTTTTGTCCTGTTAGGCTAATCANCAAGGCAGCAAGGTTTGCCTTGCGTAGATCGACAGAGAACAAGTTTTACTATCGAATGGTGGTATTACAAGTCAAAATCATATCAGAAATTAACCTTTAAAATCTTGTCCTAATAATGTCCATCAAGAAATTCATCTGATTCGTCGATATATTGACCAATGAAAATCGCATGTCTCGATGTCCCTCTTTGTCCTCTGTGGAACGGTGAAAATCCCAGGTCTCTATCTTGTTCCTATCGAAAGTTATTACAAAAATACCCACGGCCATCTTATTACTGGACAGACATTAGTACATGGTTAATCAGTATGTATGGAAAGCTAAAGCGGTTGAAAAAGAGAAATCTGTGTCAGACCGGTCTTCTGTCCAGAACTACAGTTAATAACAGTTGTAGGGAAGATATCGGGCTAATGAACCTACTTCCAGACAGTATTCTATATTACAAGGTAGCCTAAAGATGGAATATTTTTCCTTCTTTCAATTCCGATCAATGGATTATAAATTAGAATTGATGTAATCCTTAAATAGAAAATTTTCTCTATGTTCTGGAAGACTTTTCTTTTTGTCTCGAACAATAAATAAATTTATCATCAAAACTTTCCATCGAGACAAACAAATTTCTTCGTTCGAAAAAGTCATTATCTGTACAGTTTAAAATAACTTATTTTTAAGAAAAAGTATTCTTTTCACTATTCATAAATTTATAGTAAATTTTGAAGGATATAAATTTACGATTGTTAGGAATACAATTAAGATCATGTACAACTGATTCATCAATGAAGTTAGTAAATGGCTCAATAAATTTACTTTGATGATCAATTATTCACATTATTCCAACAATTTTATACTAAAAGCAACAAATCGTTCTTACAAGTCCATCGAATTCACCATCAATGCCTTATTATTTTCTTTTTATTATTATAAGAAACCCCCAACGACTGTCGAAAGTCATTTATCACAATGTCATTTATCATGCATAGAAATGAAGGATTTGTTTTTTTCTTACCTGATTCAAAACATTTCAGTAGGCGACAGCGTTGACATTTTGGTTTGATATCATGGCGAATTTGACATAGGATATTAATTGAATTATTGTTTTTACGAATACATTTAATTTTTTCCTAGAAATATTCAATTTTTATGGTTAAATAAAAAGATGAATACATACTATCGACAAAAAAGCATTTCGACGAAAAAATTCTATACAATAAATCGTGTAAGCAATGACTTAATTAGAAATTTATATGTTTTGTACACTTACCTTTGCATGAACGGCATGAAACCCGAGCAAAATTATAACCTGATGTAGGAGCTTCACAAATGACACATGTTAAATAAACTCGATGTCGTTTCATAGTTGATTTTTTCAACGAATAAATTGATCTGTCGTATTTCTATAATGAAAATAATATTTTAATACTTGTTAAAAACTATAGTATCTCTTGAGATAAAAATCATTTATTTTCTTTTTTCTTTTATTTGATTGAAGTAGTAAAAAACTGTAATTATTTGAACTTTAGATATCCTTATCGTTATCGATCACTAATAAAAACAAAAATTATTTTGTTGCTTTAGCTTATAAACAAAGATTATGCAATGAAATTTCACAGCTACTCGTATGTATGTACTCATGTAAACAAACATAATGAAAGCCTTTCATCCATAAAAATGTTTATGTAATGTTTCTTTTATGTGGTGTGAGTCACACATATGTTTACAGGTAGAATAATACGACTCAAAAATAAAAAGAATGTATAAAAAAAAAAAGATGTGTTTGACATTATTAAAACGATAATATTATTGAGTATCTACCGTCGTCCTACTAAATTGAATCAATCATTTTATAAACATATAATATAAATTACTTGAAGAAATTTATCTAAATTCTTTATTAGACTTTCTAAAATGCCAAAGATATACAAATGAATATAATAAAATATATAAAGTGGAATATCGAATGGTTTAATATTATTCAATGACACATAATTGTACTATTTAAATTCGTCTCATCATTAATACTTCCCTCACAAATGGGAAATTGATAAGTTTGAATTGTATATATTAAAAGATCATTAAACAATAAACTATTATCTAAATATGTTACATGATCAAAGAAAACCAACTGTTTCCGGCTGTTGAAATTTAATTTTCATAATTTTCAATAGAATGAATGTAATAATGATGATTATAATGGCTGCTGTCTTTGAATGTGAAATGAAGGCATAAATAAGAAATTTTATCTAAAAGATGTGCTAAAAACATACAATTTACACAGTATAAATAGATAGCTTTCAAGTAAACAAACTGCTTACAAATATTTTTCGTTGTATTAACATAGTGACTTTATCATCGAATACTAATGATCATAGTAACGTAGGAGTTATCGAAATGGATTTGAAATCAATGATGAAATCGAATCGTATATAAAATGGTGTTACTGAAAACATCTGACTGAATAATCAATGATATGAGAAATGTATGAAACGTAAACTTGTTTATATTTTACAAGAATAGATTTTCTTTGAAAAACTTACTGTTAAACAATAATTGACATAGACAGATTTACTTCGATTATCAAATCATTTAACATGTAAAGATTAACATTTTTTTAAGTTAAACAGATTATTGGGCATTTATGTCTTCAAAAATGTACTAATGATCTAATCATGCTTATTTCACGTCGAGACAAGAAACGTAGGTTAATATTGATGCAGAATAAATAATTAATGCATGTGTTATCGTTCTTAACGGTGAGTTTTTCTTTCTTATTTTAACTTTTCTTCAATAGATTTCTTTAAATAGAACCAACATCAGCTTTAGTTCTTATCGTTGTTCTTCGTGAATTAGCTTCAAAAGACAAGACAATTAAGATAATGATTCTTTAAATATAATCCCAAATTTTTCGATCATTTGATAACGTTATTTTATTACCTGATGGATAAACGATTTGCATGGTAGATATATGGTTATTTACATTATAAAATTATTTCTTAGCTAGTTTCTTCTATTCTTTATCAAGGTTAATCATAAAATATTGTTGATTCTTTTGCTACATTAGGTTACCTTGCACCTTCATACTATAATGCAGCTGATTTTATTATGGATTTTGTCAATTAAGATATAGAAATTTGCAAGCAACTCAAAAAAATCTTATATAATTACATAATAAATTTCATATACGTTTATTGTAAAAGAAATTAGAAATTTTTTTTTTAATTGAATTGCATCACGAAATCTCGTTCTTCTCTTACAAAACTTAACCATTTCAACTTGAGATTACTGAAAGGTGAACACGTTCTACTCTCTAACTTATCATTTGATTTTGATTGTACATCAAATTAAGGCAAATGTTCGAAAAAGATGGGAAAACTGCTCATTTTCAAGTTACCGATATATATTAAAAGGCATCTAATTTGGAATTTCGGCTGTTTAGATGCTACCGTTCTTGGCCTAAACTAACTGTAAAATCAATGTAATTTGGTGATCTCAACAGCCTCTAGAGTTCGAATCATTGAGTGAGCAAGTTCACATCCATTTTTTTGTTGATAAAATTGTCGATTAGCCATTATGAATCAACAAAAAATGATTAGATTTAACAAATGTATGTCGAACAATATCCAAAAATAAGTTTCACGAGCAAGAGACAGTCAAGAGTCGAGATGAGTATGATTCAGATTTTTTAAAACTTCAAGTAAATCGAAACTGAAGAAGAAATTTTAAAAAATTTCATTAGAGACAATTAAAATGATGTTATTTTTATTTCAATTTATTCGTCTTGTTTCAAACAATAGGGATCGAACCTCCTTTCTTTATAGTAGAGGATTTTGATGTATTAGAAAGCTTCTTCATAACAGAAGGCATCAGTAAGAAATGATGCCTCAGGTATAACAAAGCGCTCACCTTTAATGAATTGAGCCTTAACTCTTTTCTTCATATTTTTGTTATCTTGACAAATTTTTCCATTCACCAAATTAATACGATTCTCTAAAAAACATTTCCAATTATCAATCATTAAAGAAATTTCTTAGTGCAGCCCCTACAGTGACTAAAATATGACACTGTTTTAGTTCATATAAACGAACATTTAATTTTGTAGATATATATACGTATATATTTGCCTAATACAAACTACTTTGAAGACTGGAGTAAGTGATATAAAAAAAGATTTAATAATAACTAAATATTTATTTGTTTATTCAATAGTGATCAACGTAGCAAGTTTTTCTACGACGCATCTGTTTGTAACTAGGAGGAGCTGCCCGCCAGGAAACGGATGAGAGAATGAAAAGACTCGACATGAACTGATACTCACATTTTGAATATGTAACTCATGTCGTCAAAATCGCGCAAAAATCGTCTAAAGTGGCGCTTTTCGTAAAAAATCGCGATTATTCAAATGATATTTCCAATGATCGATCCTAGCCATAGCATTTGAACCTATACCTATGACTAGGTCTCGACCTATATACCATTGTCGCGTATCACCGTACTGATACATGTTTCTCATGAAAAGGGGTGTTGGCTTAGTATTACCATTAAATTAATACTAACAGCAATACCTTTGTGTTACGATCATAAACGAAAAGTATTCAAGCTTGTATTGATTAATGCCGTGCTAACATGAAGTATCCCTGACTTATTTCAATTCTTTTATGTTCCAATTTTTATTTCAAAAGCATTGTAACTACTATTGAATCAATGCAATATTGCATCAATTTAACAGTAGCTACAATGCTTCTGTATTAAAAATGTCACAAAAGAGTATCGAAATTATTCAGGGTTACGGCTTTGCTTTAGCATTACATTGATTAATAAAAATTGCAATATTTTTCTCTTAGAATCGTAACAAGTGTTGCTCTTAGCATTAGTCTAATGCTCATGCTAAGTCGACACTCCTACTTGCGAATGAGACAATATCGTTCTCCCCATTCACAGTAAATAAAACAAAATAAAATAATACCTATTATTCGTTGAGACAATCGAATGATCTAAATAAAAACGAATATATGCGTATACAATGATACTTACCCGTTCATTGTGCTGATCAGATGACCTCAAGAAAAGAATAAAACATTATTTTATTGAATAATACTTACCGTTCATTGAAATGTTGCGATGGCCTACATAAAAGAAAAAAAATTATTTATCTTTATAAATCATAATATTTACTGTTCATTAAGATGTTCAGACGATCCAAATAAACGAAAAAAAAACACTTATTTTTGTAAATTAGTACTTGTTGCTGAAATTTGTTGCAGAATCACCGATTAATCGCGATTTATTGTGATATTCAAAAAGTCGCCAATTAATCGTCGATTTTTCCGGATATTGCGATTAATTGCCAAACGTAACGCGATTTTGATGACATGGGAAGTTCTACAAAATATGCATTATAGTAAAATTTCAATAAACGATTTTGTTCTTAGGGAACAGTGTGCTGATTAATTAATATAAGGTGTAATATGTTACATGGATCAAAACTAAGTTTTATCATAATTATTGTTTCGATTAATATGAAAATTAAATTAATTTATTTATAACACATCGATTATTACAATGATAAATAATAACTAATAATCTTATACTATCGTATTTTATATTTGTACCATTAACTCGTAAATTATAAGTTATCAATTGTAATAAACCAAATCTTGAAATTAAAACAAAAATTGTGACCAAAATCAGTAGTGCATGCCATCAAAGTAAATACTACTAGGATTGGTACACACCACAGTCTACTTGGCTCTCTCAATCATTTATTGTCGCCGTCAGTCAAATGTACCAATTGTTTTCTGAACTTTTCTTGATGCAGATAGTGTTAGTTCTGGTTCGGTACAAATAGATGCCAATATTATATAACTAAACATTATCATCTATTAATATGCATCCTTTTACATTATTTGGGTTCTTTCTTCCTTTTTCTTTTTTCTTCAAATAATAACTTTTTTCTTGATTTGCATCATAAGAAACTCTTGATTACAATTCAACATAGATTAACTCTCATACTTTTTGTCTTAATTTTCAAATTTTAATTCGAACAAAATAATTCTCTATTTTTAAATGTATTAAATGGTTATCAGAAGCAAACACACACCAATCTGTCTTGGTGAGAAGACAACTAACTTATTTTATGGTCACTCTGTTTAAGTATACTATATCATTTAAAGAGACTAGTGTATCCGTTGTATAATATATTTCATAGATTTCACAATCACCTTGCAAGTCTTCTATCCGGCAAAAATCCTTACAAATAGACAGCAAGATAAATGACAGTAATGTGAAGCATGGGCATCAATTACATACTTTATTATCACCAATTTAAATACATTTCATCATAATAGTGAACATTGTATTTTCTTGTGGAGAAAATAAAGATGCTTATGTATCTTATCATCTTTTTTTAAATCAAGTAATAGAATCAATAATAATATTACAGCTGCTGTAGAGACAAAAAAAAACTATATAATTCATGTAATGGACACGCCTATAATGTGTTTTCTTATTTTACTTTCGTATATACTGACACCATAGATGTATACTGCAAAAGTCAATTTTTAACAAGCAATTTCTTTGTCTCTGATGTACTTCAACACCGACTTTATTCTATAAATACAAATAGTCTATGGTATCAGTATTCTATGAGTTTGATCTTTCTTAAGAAAGCTAATTGACCAAAGATAGGATCTATTTCGATCTGTAATATTTTGTGTTCAACATATTTTGAAATAAATTGAGAAGAATTATGATTGATTGCATTATTACTCTTCTGTAATACTCCTATTGCTAGATAATAATTTGATAATTCAAAAATGTTTTCTTATAGATCTGTCTCATGAAAACATTCATTTTATTCGGCATGATCTATAGAAGATATCCTACATCATCATTAACATTCGTTCGAAAGATCAAAAGTTTAAAGCTTATAAAAGATTAGGAGAAATATATGCAAAAGCGTCTTAGAATTAATGGAAAGTTTAACGAAAATTTCTACGTCTTCTGTTTAGAACTGGTAAATCCAAAGTCATGGATGGTGTACAATCCTAATGGACAAAGCTTCAATAGCCCTTCATAATTTATATTATGAGATGCTATACATGTATTGTACTCAAAATTAAAATTCAGTCAAAATAAAAATTTCAATTTTAACTAGACGAAATTGACATTTCTTTTTTGACGAACAGAAAAAGGTAAAATCTTGATAATAAAGGGTATGAATGTGAGTGTAGTTCTGAAGTAGGAGTGTAACACATCTAAAAAAGATTTGAGATTTGGAATCAAGGGTCTTGAAATTTGAAGCAAGAATTTACTTTTGAACCACATCCACATGAACAGTTTGCAATTTGGCGACCGTTACCGAAATGCAAACTATTTATATTATTTTTGTTCAAGACCAAATCAAAATACAAAATACTACGGGTTTGGTTTCAAATCAGAAAATTTTTTTCTGGTTGTGCCGCATCTTTAGTAAAGTAGATTATTGCTGATGTCACCATATTTTACCAAATTCTTTCTGATGCAGGTCATTTTAATCGAAATCCAAACCAAATAATATCAAATTCCAAAACTTTCGATTTGTTGCACTCCTAGTCTGGAGACGTCGGTGTAGATGTTGATGTATGGGTTTTGAGAGTTTGGCTATGGGTGTAGATATTGGCATGGACTGTGCCTGGTTCGTGGCTGTTTCGTTTTGGAAATGGATATAGATGAGTGTGAGGTTCTTATTGCGCCTGCGCTTACATCATCACATAGAATTTTTTAATAAGTTTTGTGAAATAAATAAAGTTTGTGTGCTACTTAAATTATTTGTCTTTCTTTACCCTTTCCTGTTTATCAACAAAGAAATTTCAATTTTGTCTGATCAAAATTGAAATTATAATTTTGACTATAACATATATATCTATGTACATATATATTGATTTTGATAATTTTTGCTGATTTATATATAGATCAGTGAGAAAAACTAATAATATGCTGATCAGAAGGATCCATAAGCATTTTTTTTTTGAATTAGTTATTATTGATCGAATGCATTTAGAGAGTAGATGAAATATGTGTTTCAAAAGGACTAAAAGTCTATTTGTAGCAATAAACAATAGGTTTCAACATCATTGAATGTTGAATGAAATAATTAGGATATTCTTTTTTGTATGATATTCTTTTGTGATGACATTGTTTGAAATATGCTGATAACATAAAGCAAACTTTGACCTTTATAATTTTTTACGAATTAAACAACAAGAAAAGGTTACTGAGCTTTCTTCTCTATAATGATGATCGAACAATACAAGCCTTTTACTTGTAAGTAGCATGTTTTAAAACTGCAACAAACGATGCACTTTTTATTTTTTGAGACACTCGATAAATTTATCTCTCTCTTATCAGTATTTATATTAATAGCGATGAAATTGTTTTCATATTAAATATTTTTTTACGGTCTCATTTCGACATGCGAACATTTCTTGTGCTTACATTCGTTACGATCAATTCTCTATTGAAGCATGTTCAAGCCAATCGAACAATTATAGTTCCTACTGAATATGGTGACGTACTTGGTTATGAAACAAGTATGGCTCGTATTTTTTACGGAATTCCATATGCACAGCCACCTATTGGCGACTTGAGGTATGCTATTACTTTAATATGTCTATTATGGTCGTCTCATATTGAATTCATAGATGGAATCGACCAGCACCTATTTCAAAATGGACTCCGAAAGTATTAAATGCTACAACACGTGCTCCAGCTTGTCCTCAACCACCATGTGGCGGTATTCCATCATTTCTTTGTCCTACAATAGTAGATAAATAAACGATCTATTTTATTATTACTTATAATATTGACCATTGTTTTCTTTTACATTAATTTAGTTCTCTGAGGATTGTCTTTACTTGAACATATTTACACCATTGCCAAGTAATTCAACATCATCACCTCGTCTACCCGTTATGATCTTTATTCCTGGTGGTAATTTCCAATATCTTGATGCTTCGGTACCAGTCTATGAATCTGAACGAATTGTTAATACTACGAATGTTATCATTGCTCTTATTCAATTTCGTCTTGGTAAAAAACAATTTCACATAGTAGACTGACATTTTTATTATTGAATATTTAAAAGGTGTACTTGGTTTTCTTGCAACGGGAACTAAACCAGATGATATAAAAGGTAACTATGGTATTCTTGATCAACGATTGGCTATTGCCTGGATTAAAGCGAATATTGATGCTTTCGGTGGAGATCCTAATCAGGTTTTCTATATAGATTAAGAATGAATTTAAATAAATTTCATTTCATTTTTACAGATAACACTATTTGGTCAAAGTGCTGGAGCACAATCAGTGGCTTTACATCATATAACAAGTGAGATGCAATCGTTCTTTCAGGCGAGTATTATTCAAAGTGCTCCGATGGCGATTCCATTTCGGTAACAGTAATGACTATTGAATATAGAATGGTATTGTTCTCTTTAAATTTAGAACTTATGAACAATATATTACACCTGCTACTCTTCTTGCTGAAGTACTTCAATGTGCTGTTGGAGATATAAGCTGTTTACGCAAAGCATCTTCTCAGGACATAGCTACTGCTCAGACAAAAGTAAATGCTATGTTAACTTCGTTAGAATTTTTACTATTTTTTGAGCCATGGGTACCTGTAATTGACAATAATATTGTAAAAGGTCAACTTATTGAAATAGTACAGAATACATCTTTTCCACTTAAACCACTTGTAATTGGTACATTGACTGAAGAAGCAATTTTTTACATCTATGAAGCATGGGTAAAACCGGTCACATTGTCATTATATCTTGAAATTGTACTCTTCACGTTTCGTGAACATGCCGTTAAAGTGATGGAACGTTATCCACCTATTGAACTTAACGATTTACGGCCACTTCTATCTCAAATGGCTACACAATGGGTGTTTGCATGTCCGACACGTATTTATGCTCGTAAAGCTGCTTCATATTCGTATGTTTTTGGTTTTCCACTTGATTTTGATGGATGGGAAAACGAAACGTTTTGTAATAATCATGTCTGTCATGCTGGTGAACTACCTTTTACATTTGAATCAGCATGGGTTAATTTTACAGATGCTGGCAAACGTGTTTCAATGAGTATGGCTACTTATTGGACTAATTTTGCCAAGACTCATGATACAAACCAACCAGTACCACAGTCAATAGTATGGCCAAAAATGAATACTGATGAACCTTATTTGTACTTTCAAGATCCACTAGATGTTCGCAGCGCTTATTTGAAGGATGATTGTGACTTTTGGGACAAAATTGGTTACAAAACAATCCCTCCTATCTATGTCTAACTTATGGATTTAAAATGACTGAGAAATTAAACATTATCTTTTTGTCATATACACTACTTGACAAAAGTATCTCCCCCTCGGATCTCAGCCCATACAAGAGCTGAGCGGCTGAAAATTGGTGTGCAGACAGCCCATGAAGAATGTAGGTCAGCAGCACCATCTATACCACATTTGCTTGAGTGAGAATGGAGTTCTAATGAATGTCATTAGTATGCATTATGAACTTGATAACTCGAGAAAGGTAAGATATTTTGAGTCGGCCAACCTCTCATTTTGAAGCCCTACCTAGTAGCTATTTTCACTAAAAATTTCATTAAAGTTTATCTATCTATTCATGAACTATGATCATTTTAGTGTAAACATTGATAAACCGAAAAACTATATCATACCATTGAGAGATTAATAACTTAGTGATAATTCAATGAATTCATGTGAAATTTTCAGAAGATATTTTTCCATCATTGGGTATTGTGCTCTGAAAGTTTCAGAAGCAGATCTCTTACTAATGAGAAATGGCATATAGGTAAATGGCTGTTGAGTTCTTGTCAAGCCTCTAGACTCCCTGTAACTCGAGCAAATGGCCTCATCTTTTGACTACAGAAAGAGCATAGGTTGAGCTTCAAAATGAGAGGTTGGCCGACTCAAAATATCTTACCTTTCTCGAGTTATCAAGTTCATAATGCATAC
>CAJNSZ010000042.1:517151-553404 GCA_905329745.1 Rotaria sp. Silwood2
TAAGTCCTATTTCAATCCAAAAATCGTTGAATACTGGCTACAATGGCTCTGGTTCCAGTAAAACTCACTTTTCTCCACACACGAAAGGAAAGGAAAAAATAACAATACTCGGCATGTTGAGGGGTGGTATGATGAGTTGAATGAGACAAAATATTTGGCTTCATCGCTTACGTAGAAAAAACTAGATAGGTTTAGAAAATCGACCTATACGTGGTACACTCGACGCCATTTGAAGCGCCACCACCAATAGTGTTTTGGATCTTGAGTCGATTTAACAACTTATTTCTACTCAGTTTTTAATGCTGAATCTGAAAAAACTAATTTCAGAAGGCAGAAAAAGAACAAAATAGAAAATTTAGCACATTTCGAGAAAGGATGCCATTTTCTCAAAAAGCGACATCTTTCGAGTATTTCGTAGTTTTCGACCGGAAAGAAGCATTCGCTAAGGCTAAAAAGTAGTTTTTCGTGATCAGCGGGCTCAAGCTCTATCAAATGATGTAAAAAAAGCAGGAAAACAATTTTACTGAAAGTTTGTATTACCTGCACCTTACAAAAAAACGAAACAGCCTGTTTTGTCTGCTTAAATCTGTCTACATAACACCTAATACAGCTAGTAAAGATCTATACGCGTCCTATCCGGCTAATTTGCACTCAAGTTAATAAAACTAAGATATATAAAAAAAGTCGATTGAAACATTATCTTAATATAATTATCTGTTGTTCATTGTTACTATCGTATAAAACCCTTCAAAGATTTTCGCAAGGGATTTCTCAGTGATTTCGACACCGATTTCACGATTTCTTAGTTGTTACTTTCTGAAACACAAATGAAATTTTAGCAGTTTTCAAAAGTTCAGAAGCGTTTCTTACGTTCTTAATAATATGATTATTTCTAGAGAAACTCTGAAGTAATACTAGATCGACAATTGTGCGTAACTTCTGCCAAGATTCATATCTAATGGAAGAGGTTCGAGCTGATTTTATAGTTATCGGAGGTGGGTCGGCCGGATGTGTTGTAGCTGCAAGGTTAGCCGAATATGGTTTTGAAGTTCTA
The DNA here is from genome assembly GCA_905329745.1 of Rotaria sp. Silwood2. Taxonomy (NCBI): domain Eukaryota; kingdom Metazoa; phylum Rotifera; class Eurotatoria; order Philodinida; family Philodinidae; genus Rotaria; species Rotaria sp. Silwood2. The sequence continues at coordinate 518,206 of CAJNSZ010000042.1, forward strand.
CTATTATCGAGTGGGTCAAATGATACAGGAAACTCATTGATGAAACAGAGTTCTTCATTTATACAACTCTTGCAGAGTCCTCAGTTTAAACATCATCTATTTCACACACCATTACCAAATTTAAATAACCGAACATTGGAGCTTATTGTTTGGAATAGTCTTGGAGGCAATAGCATTAACTGGGGTGGAATGGAACGTATGACGAAAAGCGAATATGATTTATTTGTTAATGCCAGCGGTGATGAATCATTTTGTTTAGAACGTATGTCGATGTATTATAAAATGGTTGAAAACTTTGAGACAACGGCACCGTTTCCAGTCGACGGAATTCACGGAAACAATGGTCCCATTCGTATGATACATGTTGATGAACCTCTTTTTTCTGACGTATGGAAAAAAGTCGCTCATGAACTCGGTGAAACTTTTAGCGACGATCTGGCAGGTCCTATTGATTACGGTTTTTCATTCGAACCATCATCATTCGTTTACGGAGTGAGACATTGGAGTGCTTCCGAATATTTAGTTCCTGCTTTAAATAAATATCCGAACCTCACTCTAATTACAGGCGCTACTGTTACAAAATTCAATGTGAATCCAATTACAAAGCGTATTGACAGTCTCTTTTTCGTCTCTTCTAATGGTTGCTTCAGTGCTGTTGCTCGAAAAGAATATATTTTATCTGCTGGCACATTTTTCAGTCCTCATTTACTTATGCTATCGGGTATAGGTGATCCTGAACTTCTTGAGAAAAATAATATAGAAGTAAAACATGCTTTGACTGAAGTTGGAAAGAATCTGACTGACAATGGTATTCTCAAACTTGAATATGAAATGAAGGGTTTGTCTGCTGATCATTGCATACCGGTTGCTTTAGTTAATCGTCAAATGAAGACAACTGAAACAAATTCCGATTTGTTCTTTGTTATAAAAATGAATCGTACAACAGAACATCTTTATGCGCTTATCTTCAATGCCTCACCGAAATCACCTACTGGTTCTATTTCATTGTACAATTCCAATCCACTCATGCCGCCAAAAGTAACTTTCAATTATCTTGAAGATGAAAAAGACATTGAGGTGTTTGTAGACGGTGTCAATTATCTTCGACGAATAATGTCTACAAACGCAATAAAAAAAATTGCTCAAGTGACTGAAATTTCACCAGGCAGTCAAGAGACGAACTTGTCTAATTATATCCGTAATAATTTAATACCTGCGAATCATTTCATTGGTACGTGTTCGATGGGACAAGATGCAAAGACATCAGTGGTTGATAAAGATTTCAAGGTGCACGGACTAGACAATCTTCGCGTTGTTGATGCATCTGTATTTCCAAAAGGCTTCGTGTCTAAAGCAGGTCCCTGTTTGACTATCTATGCTTTAGCTGAGAAAACTGCAGACATTTTGAGACAACAGTATTCATGATAATAAAATATTTTTTGTCAACATCTGCAGATCCTTAGTTGAGAAAGTTTGCAATATATTTGTACATGATGTATGCACAGAAGAATCAAATTTCCTTTATTTAGACATATATTATAGTTCTGATCTTTCAACGTCGTCATATTCTCATGCCCAATACGTACATATTCCTATATAAACCAATGCGTATGTGCTAGATGCCACTTGAGAGCTCGACTATATACTCAACTCATGTCCCATAATTCAATGAAACTGTGTCAGTTCGTAGCACTAAGTATTAATTGAAAAAACTTACAAAATGTAGGTTTTAAAACTAGCTACTTATTGAAAAGAAAAATTCACAGCATAGACTCATGAAATTAATAATGGGGATTATCACATGAGTATTCTTTCATCACATATTACACGATTCTTTAACGATAACGTTCATTAATATTTACACTATGCAAATCACTCATAATGACCGTAACGTTCACCAGACTAGTACCGCACAATAGGAAGTCAAGCGACATGACCCATAGTTTACTTCGCCAAAGTTCAAATATTGGAATAAATAAATAAATATATATATATGGTTGCTCGATCTTAACTTGAAATAAGATCTTCAGAAATCACATCAGAAGTTGATAAAAATACATCACAAAAGAATTTTTCATAAGTAGGTATTTAGAGAAAAAAATCATTTTTATGATCAACTTAACGAAATGTTTTTAACCGAAAACTTATCTGAAATCAATTATTAGTTTATAAGCTTCATTGTGTGAAAAGCTCATTTCAATTGAACCAGAAATGGAATAGAAAAACATGTAAGTATTTAGCTGAAAATAAATTTAACAATTGATCGTATCTTTTTTTTTTTTGAGCGCTACAAACAAATCTAATTCGATTAAGGTCTAACTGCCATCGATTATTTTCCCATGTTTGATTTATTGTTCAATACAGCATCGTGTTGCATCCGTAAACAGAAATAGAGATAGTGGTTTTCTAAAGAAGTAGGTCTCCGCTTTAGAATCATTACTTTTGCGAATACAGAGACATTATTTGCACAAGGCCCATTTGATATCCGGTATCTACTGACAGAGCTGGATTCAGCCATAGATAAAAGTAAGTGTTTCTCAATAAATAAGGAAAGTTTCTGTGAACGGCAAGATTTCGAAAACTACCATTATTGTGCTTGGTAACACGCGTCGAACAATTTAGGCTCGATTATTCATCATATCGCCATCTCATGCTATTGAAAACATATCTGGTGTTATGAATTGACCTAAGATCTAGACTTTTGCCCCGAAATCTTTTTTTTGCAAATAAAACATCACTTTGGTGCTAAAGTGTGGTCATATTTACAAGAAACTCGTCCATTGACATTGAATATGTGTGCTGCATTATCTTTTTGACATAAAATACTTTTGCTCTTTGTTCTGAAAATGCTTCTAAAAACTGGCTTTCTCCATTGTATAAAAACTGCAAAGTTTTAAAATTCAGCTTTACTGGAACTTCCAGCAAATATTCCTCCAATTATGATACACCTTTGACCACAGTGTCAAATAGTACAGATCAATATGAACGGGTTAGACAGTTTTCAAAAAACCTCGATTTTTCATCTTAAATCACTTTGTTGTCATTGAAATAACAACCTAACACAAGACCAAGTTTATATTCGCAATCAGCACATGAAAAAGTAATTTACTAAATCATATATAACCATTTCTTGAGCAAGAAAATTCCATTTTTCAGCACGAAAGTTTAAATGTTCAACTGCTATACGAAAGTTGCTCACTGTGTTCAGGGGTTCTTTTTAATCATTTGTTAGCTAATGGATATCAGGATAAATGCAGATATATATATATACATACATCATTTTTTAGTATAAAGTTATAAAATATATTCTTACCATACTCCTGTTTCTAACAACTCATTTTATTGTTTTTGCATCGATTGGTTGATAATATCCTGGTTCAATAAATGTCAAACTCTGTAGATTCGGTAATATAAACGTTGCTCACTGGAATAATCTGGATCGCGGTTGTTTCCTATACATTATTCTTCATGAATACTAAAAGCAATGATTGATTTAATGAAGCTGATCAACTTTGATCTTCTATACGAATGAACACTTTTTACAATGAATTATGAATAATCTGACAAGCTACGATTTTTCCCGATGTTGCTCCTTTTTCTTATAATATTATTTGGTCTGTTAGCAATTTATAATACAAAAACAGTTACATGTTCTCCGTGTTGCAGTTAACCGTTACCTTCGTACGAAGTGTTAACTAGCATGTATGTTTCTCACTGAAGTAGTTACTTAGATCATTCATAATATATCTTTCTATATACTATATTTAATATTAGTTTTAGCAACTGGATAAAAACCTCTATGAATTGTTTCCTATGAATATATAATTACTTTATTTTTCTAACATTTTTTTCTATACATGCTTTCATCTCAAATGCATAGAAAAGAACTTGTTTTGTTTGTTCGCTAAACAAATTCTTATTGATCCATGATGGTAGTATTATTCTTTCTGAACCAAACCGATAATATCGTCCATTTCGAATAACCTAATTTATTACTATTCGACAGTACTTAATAGAACTAACATTTAAATGAACATAAAACATGATACAGACGTAGCACTAATATAAAAGACTTGACTGTAATTTTAACATTATATTCGAGTAGAGATGAGTAACTTGTTCTCTGTGTAACCAGAAAGTTTTGATTCCATGAATTTCTATCATTGTTCTACTACATCAGACGACATTATGCGTGATATTTGAGCAACATATTGATCAAGAAATGAATTAAGTACTTTGAGAAACAACCAGAATGAATTAAAATTCGCTGGTTACTTGTAAAATATTCTAATTGAATGACAACAATTGTATGACTAGTATTAAAAATATAGATGGCGATAGATCCGTATAATAACTGTCGTTTTGCAGGTTTGAGTTTATATGAAGCGTTCTGTTTCTCGACTAATACGATTTCTTCGTATGTGACTCAATGACATTGATTACAGTAGAAAATTTAAGACCGAATTAAGAAATATTATTAGTCGAAAATTTAATTCATATTTAATGTATTTTCAAAAGAGAAGCATTATCGGCACCAATGAACAACGATACCGTGTGTAATCATAAACACATGAAACAAAGTTTTAAAAGTTTAAAAAAAACTACATATATATAGTAATGAAAAAGAATAATACTAGCAGTGGGTCCTCTGTCATTGTTCACAAACAAAATCCACAATACTTGTTTTTGCAAAAGTGCATGTTATTTATGCAGTACGACTACATCATAGTGGCAGTCTGACTTTTTATTCGTGCATTAACTATTAGATGTACACGCATGTCGATTTATTACCATATTAATGCCACATCCTTTTTCTAGCGTAGACAAGGTCACTCTGAATGAGTTAACGAGTTTCTGTTTGAAAGGCATTGACTACTCTTTTTCTTTCTTTGCTTTTTTCCGAACTAAATTGTGACCTTTTGAATTAAATGATTTAACATGTCATCTATCTTTGTTGAAGACTTTAATAAGAATTTTTCATTTTTTTAAAATATTTTTCTAGAATCATGTCATCCCAGCAACGTACATTTTCGTTTCGTTTGATGACTTACAATATTCGTCTTGATACTATGAAGGATGGCATAAATCAATGGTATCATCGTAAAAATCGTGTTATTAATCTTATTCAACATTATTCACCTGATCTACTTGGTGTTCAAGAGCCTCTTCCTCAACAAATGACTGATTTACAAACAGGATTATCGAATTATGGTTCTTACGGTGTTGGTCGAAACGATGGCCGAGACAGTGGCGAATTCTGTGGAATATTTTATCGGCATGATCGTTTTGAACTTAATGATAAAGGTACTTTTTGGTTGTCAGAAACGCCAGATATGCCTGGTAGTAAAGGATGGGATGCAGCTCTTCCACGTATATGTAGCTGGGTGAAACTTAAAGATCGACTGGCCAACAAAGAAATTTATTATTTCAATACACATTTTGATCATGAAGGTCGTATAGCTCGTCGACAAAGTGCTCATCTTATCTTAACTCGTATAGAACAGATGACTGGAACTTCGACACCAACAATACTGACTGGTGATTTTAATTCAGGACCCGAATCAGATGCTTATCTTACTATAATAACAAATATTAATTTTCAAGATGCAAAACTTCTGACCGAATCGCCTCATTCTGGTCCAGATGGTACTTGGTGTACCTTCGACGTAAAACATGGTATAGGCGATCGAATAGATTATATTTTCATTACATCACCACATTTCAAAGTATTACAACATGCACATTTAACTGACTCCGAGAATAAGCTTTATCCATCAGATCATTTACCAGTATTGGCAGAACTGGATTATAAAAATTAATGCAGAAACTAATCAAGCCTAACGTTTTTTATAGATGAATCTATTTGCATTATATTCAGCTTGTTTTGGTATGTTATATTATTGTTATTCTAGAATTGCATAGAATTGCTTCGAGAAAATATATAATGATAATAAAACATTCGAGCAATTCTATTCAAATATAATATTGATCTTAGTTTAGAAGAAATACTGGTTAGAATCTCTTGAATGTTAGAGTGGCAATATTATAAATAGAAAAATTTAGAGAAAATATTTTTCAAAGCTTCTAAAGTCTTGCTTTTATATGTATAATTTTATGAGGACTTTATTCAACCGAAAAATGAATAATTCAAAATAAGTAGAATACTAACGTCACCTCAAAATTCATTTTAGGAATTTACCATATTTGATACATGACATTTGATTTTAGCGTCAGAAAAAAACTGCCAAAAATAGCAATAATATGATCAAGTTGTGTTGATTCAAACGAACACGTAGAACACAAATGAAAACTGTATAAACACAGGGAATAAACGAAGAATAAAAGAAAAAACATTTACTTTTTTCTTACTATTATAGGCTGTTCTAGAGCTTCGAACAACAAAAAACGCCAATAGTTCTTAAACATTACGAGCTATTTATATAAGACTTTTATAGTTTCATTTTACGCTGATTTTATATAACTTCGTATATAATAATTTGTCAGCATAATCACGTTTAATTGATATGTTTCAGTTGATTTGTTTTAAAATAACTAAAAACAAAATTTTACACCAGGATTCTTTTGAAAACATTTTCATCTTGTTATTGATTTTCATGTTCACTTCAACAAGAACTTTAATGAGCATCCGGTAGATATTATTTGTACTATTTGATTTTTTCAACAATTGAATTACAATGAAAATTATCTTATTTCAGAAAGAATAAACATTCATATAATTGTTACTGTCTACCGATATACGTATGCAGGGAAAGTTTTGAACACTTTTCTACAATCTAAAAAAATTTCTTCGTAAAATTATTGAATACATTTTACTTTAAATGATTTAATAAAGGATGTTCTGTCATAATTCTGTGCTGTATCATTATGAAACAGACTGATGAAGCCATTGAATTACTTCCGATAAATAAATATTCACAAACCTCATGCAACTCATCGATATCTTTTCTTCAGTGATCATTTTAGAACATGACCTAAGTTCTACTGTGGAAATTGAATAATGAACGTTAAAATGTGATTTAAAAGCATCAGTTATTTCGTCTGTTTTATTACACTAGACTTGCAGTTTTAGTTTTATCGTTGCAGAAGTCTTCAATGAAGGTAATACTGGAACTGTTGGATATATGACGCTCATAGACATAAATATTTAATTGGAACTATGTTGAGTAATACCCTAAAGAGCAAGTTATGAAACTGTTACAAAGTCATGCAGTTCTTTTGAATTGCTCAAAAGCTATTCACGTTCGTCTGTTAGTCGAACTTTTGAAAGATGTTGCATTTCGACGGTAATTAAAGTTGTCGCAAAGCAGATTACATCTACTATCAGAGAGGAAAATGAGAACAAACCTTTTTTATATAATGAATAACATTAAAACAATGAAATTAATTTGAAAGTTGTGTCTTTTTTCGTCATAAGGTTTCGATGAAATCAACAGATAATCAAAAGTATTGTGTTTGATAGTGTATAGAATTCATTTCAAATTGATTTGAATAAAATTTACTATTTGATATTTCATCATATCTGGTGCAAAATATCAGTTGTTTGTCAATCTTATGATTTTTTTCTAATTGACATGTACTGCAAAATGCATAAAAGCAAATTCTAGAATATATTCATAAGATGTATGAGCTGCATTAAAAGTAATTATATGCTCTCATTTGATTGGTAAACATTTAGTTAAGTTACAAATTGATTGTATTTTATTAATCGAATGGGTTTAATGAGATTAGTTAGCTAAAGATATTATAGTTTTTCTTTCGTTACACATACAGATTATTGAATGCGAGGAGTTTGAGAAACATAAAGCATACTATGATTATAACATGTGTAACAATAAGCGAATTAATAAAGCTCGAGAGTCATGTTAGTATATCACAAATGAACCTAATACGGTCAATAAAAATGCAAAATTAGGGTCATTTTTTTGACCTAACTGTTACACAGTTTACTGAATGATGTAATAGATATATATTTCATCTTAAATCTCTGTGATGGATGTTATCTAGGTGTAGATGTGAGTGTGAATATTTTTCTTCTTTTCGCCAGCGACCTTCACTGTTGATGAAGAAGAACAAAATAGGCCTATTTAAGACTTTATTGCTTCACTTGAAAAGTTGATTATGCACCGCCCATGATATCCTACGAAATTGTTTCTTGCATCATATCTGAAAAAGTACACTATATCAATATTTTATACAAACTATTGGAAATTTATGTATTGTAAGATAAGATATTTATCAAGTACTTGATAAACTACTTCATCGAAACATGTTCAATAAAATTACACTTGAACTTGTCGTTTCGATATTGAGGTGGATTTTTCAAATAGTATTCTAGACAATCTATTAGATGAATTTTAGTCATGTTGATGATCAAACTATACTTTCGAAATTTGTCTTATCTCCTGTCGTTCTAATATGTTACTCTTCAAAATATGACCTAGTTGAGTTTCCCCATGAGAGAAAATAGCTAGTTTTCTTTAAAAAGTTTTAAAAAATACTTAGCTTTTACATAGGCAATCTGTGCCTCCGAAAGATTAAAAATGTTAACTATCCATAACAGAAAATTTCCAAGGAGAAATGTACAGCACAAGAAATAGTTAGGAAAGGGAAATTATCTAGCCTCTACCTTCTAATTGTATGGCCTGTCAATGACACTCTTTTGTGACTTATCTAATCTTCTGTGGCATTATATCAACATTGATTTTTGTGTGAATATTATAGAGTCATCTTACTATTTTCTAATAACTGACGTGTCTTTCATAGAGTTTGTATGCTAGGTCTTATGTGAAGTACCATTTAGGAAAGTGTCTAAATATATTGGTAGAGCTCTGAACACAACTTCTCAGACTAGCAGACACATCAGTACTATTGCTTCATCTGCAAGGATTCAAGTAAAACATGATAAAATTCAAAATATCAGTTCTGTGCTCTTCTTTTATAGTTACTATAACATATTTGATTAATATCTTTCATCATCAACATATGAAAAATGATCCTTCGCCATACTTCTATGATCAACGACTTCTTTTTTCTTTCAATAAAAATCTATTCGGAAAGCGAACCATTATCTATGGTTAAATCTTCACTGATTGCAATTTTATATTCACTATTTCTTTTTTACTGTTTTGAATTGCTTGGCTGTAGTCTGTCGATTAATAATTGGTCTTGATTTGCCGCCATATGGAGAGAATTCGAAAGAACAAACGACGAAAACATTTGGTTACTGTTGTTTTTGTTTTTTTGCTAAACGTTTTTCATTCTTTTGCAACAACGGAAGAGAATGAAACGAGAAAAAAATTAGTAAAATATTTTTTTGCATGTGAACACATTCGCCAAATTGACAAATCAAAACACGATTGTTGCGTGGAACAAGTAAAATGACACCAGTATATGATCGATCGTCGGAAGAAAATAAAGAGAGTGTCACTCTCGTTTGGTTTGATTCGGACATTGGTGAAAAGATTGACACAGCAGACAGATTGAAAATGCTACGGGCAATCAATGACTATGTTCTCACCTTTACTGACATAGAACAATGTATTTCATATATTAAATCTGTCAATCATGAGAAAATTTTCTTGGTCACTTCGGGTATATGGGCATCATCTTTGTTACCTTCTATTATTGATTTGAAACAACTCGAATTAGTATTCATATTTTGTGCTTGGCGTGAAGAACATTTATATTTAATGGAAAAATTTTCCAAGATATCGGGTATATTCATTGATAGAACAGAACTTGATTTAAGTATTCGCGAAAACCTTCATTTATTCAATAAACAAGTCGAAGCATTTAGTTTCTATGATCAAAAACAGAAGATCTCAATGAATTTATCAGAACGAACAGCGGAATTTCTTTGGTAAGAATCTTGTTTGACATTTTCAAAGATCAGCGATAAAATCATTAGTAATGATCAGATGTTCTTCATCGATCCATTATTGAGACGAATTTGAAATCGGTTGATTATCAATATACTCTGTCTCTTTTTGGTGGTCTTGTTAGAGAAGCCGATTGAACTTAAATAAGTCAATTTTGTGTAAAACATGAATGAATATTATTTCCTTTCATGATTTGAGTAGCCAGTGTCTATGGAGCAATAGAGCTTTGTAGAATCTCTTAAAATAGTTCTGGGCAAAAACAAATTATGTTATACAGTTTAAGAAGAAGTTTTCTTTTTACAAAACTATTATTATTGGGCTTTATCGTCGGATAAAATACAAAATTTTATAAGGTTCTGTAGAAATCTTTTTTTCAGAGAGTAGGAAGATAAAAGCCGATACTGAGGCAGCTTTTAGGTCGATCCTTGTAGACCAGTTCAGTTTGACCTAGTCAAATCGATACTACCCAGCAGACAAAAACGCTTAAGAATATACAATTTCTCGTTATTTGTTTGAATAGATGGTATCGTTCGTCAAAAGTCTTGATTTAATACAATCTTTGTCAAAGACGATTTCATTAAATTTCTAAAATGGTTTTTTCGATACAATTTTTTATACTACTTTCCCTGTTCTTAGGTCGCAACTGTTCCATGATGTTATTCTTCGTTTTCCTCCCAATGATAAAGCAAAACAACAAATGATCAATGCATGTCGTGATTATTATCGAGACAATGAAAGAGAGTTACAATCAATCGATGAATTTGAAAAATACTATACAAGTAAAGAATGTATTCAATGGTACACAAGAGAGACTTTTGTCTATAAAATGGTGAATAAAGCATTACGTACAGAAGATGTTGAACAACTGCATACATTTCGTTTCTTTATTGCCGATCTATCATCAACACTGGCAAATGAACACAAGAAGATGATGGAGAAGCCTAATGATGGGATGATAATCACGACTGTTTATCGTGGTGTTCGATTATCACTGACTGAACTTGAAGAATTTCGATCAAACGAGGGTAAACTCATTTCAATTAATGGTTATTTATCTACAAGTCGTTCGCGTTGCATAGCAATGAATTTTACTGTAAATGATAGAAAACAAATTGATTCTGTTCCGGTACTGTTTGAGATTGAATGTCAAAATGAAGAAAGTGCCTGCTCCATTTTTGCAGATATAACGAGTTTCAGTAATTTTTCCAATGAGCAAGAAGTTCTATTTGATTTAGGTGCTGTTTTTAAAGTCCAGACAGTTAGCAAAGAAAATGATATGTGGAAGATTTGCTTAAGCGCAACAAGTGACGGACGAGAAATTGCTAGACAGTACATCGAAGAAATGAAGAAAGAAATGCAAGGAGATAGTGTACTAATATTCTTTGGGTCACTATTGACTCGGATGGGTCACTATCAGACAGCTCAAACTTATTTTCAACAATTATTAAAAAATCCCGGAGACGAAAATCTTGCTTATATTCACAATCAACTTGGCCTAGCTTGTCAAGCGAAGGCTGAGTTTGATCAAGCCATGTATCATTTTGATGCAGCCTATCAACTGATGAGAAAGTCGCGTCCATCTCTTCTTCGAGATTCAGCACATGTATTGCGTAATATGAGTCATGTTCTAATGGAGCAAGGGCATTATGAAAAAGCACTTAAGCACTGCAGTGAAGCCAAAACACTTTTGGAAGAGTTGAACGATTCGTATCAACTCGAAATAGCACATTGTCTGCATAGTATCGGATCGATTTATCGAGGTCTATGCAAGTATGTTGAAGCAATCACTTATTATGAACAAGCATTAAATATCAAACGAGCTTGTTTACCTGAAATTCATGTTCACATTGCTGAAACTTTGAATTCAATCGGTCTTGTTTATCTAATGACCAATGATATTGAAAAAGCATTTAATTTTTGTCTTTCATCTCTTGAAATGTTTCAGACATGTTTGCCGGAAGATCATTCTGACATTGCTGATGTTCTTCATAATATAGCCGATTGTTATCATAGTAAACGTCAATATGATAAAGCTCTTCAACATTATCATCTTGCACTGGCTATGAAAAAAAAATGTTTTCTTCCAGGCCATCCATCAATAGCTACGACTCTTAATAACATTTCCACCGTACTTAGTGCTAAGGGAGACAAAGTCAAAGCACTTGAATTATGCTTGAAATCGTTAAGAATGCGACAACGAGTATTACCTTTTGATCATCTAGATCTAGCAACAAGTTTAAGTAGTGCAGGACATAAATATGAAGCAATGAAAGAATATCAACTTGCTTTGGAATATTTCAAGAAAGCATTAGCAATTCGAGCAAAATTTTTATCGGAAGATAATCCAGTACGTAAAAGAACAGAGAGACATGTCATTCGTATGAGATGGAAAGTAACGTGAATGAAAATTAATAGGTTTTTTGTTTTTATTTTCTCAAATACATTGTCAAACTTACTCCTGTTCGTCTTTCTTTTTAAATAAAATTAGAATATTTTTTACGATATCAGGCATTTGTTTCTATCATATCACAGAAAGTATAATCATGAGAATTGAAAGATAAATTACACAAACGCAAATGAAAAGAGTAGATATATTAATAGCAATAGAAACTATTCGTTTTGTAAAATTACGAGAACAAGTAGAACAACAAAGAAAAATTTTTATATACTCATATTAGAAAAAAAAAAGACAAACAGATACAAGCAGAGCCAATCAAGCGAAGAGAGTTGAAAAAAAATCGATGACATATAGTACGAATTCTTTAAAATTTCAAGAAATATTCTATTGGCATGAAGCGTTTGGATTATGACATCAAAGTCATTCAACATACAAAATCAAACTTGGATTAAGGATAAAAACTTATCTTCATTGTGGGTACTAAAACTAAACATAATTGAATTTTGTGGAAATATTTCTTCCGTAACGTGATAGTGGTATCGGATATATTGCTAGAGTACTATTTTGATTTGTTATCACATGAAGTCTGCCCATATCACATGTTTGTTCACACTATCGTTGATGTACCACAATACGCATAAGAATCAGTGGTGACGCGTACGACTTTCGATTCTAGTGATAATCGAATGCACAGTGCTTTTTACTCGAACTCGAATTATTTATTAGAAATAATTCAAACTAATCGAGAAGAAAACAGTTTCAAAAAAACTTTTTTACAGCGTCATCTATAATAAAAATTTATTACATGACTGGGGCCGATTCGAACTATATGGCTAGTATAGACGATTCAGACGCATCAATATTATTGGTATCACATGTGTCGTGTCGCGTTGAATCTCAAATATCTTGTTCAACAATCTAATAAGCTCATTTCTGTAGATTCTGGCGAAAAGAATATGCAGGATGAAAAGCATAATAAACGATAGATAGAGTGATCGTTTGAAGATCATGAGCTAAAAGTGAAGCCGAAGAACAAATGAAAATGAAAGTAGCAGGGTCAGCATGAGAAATATTGTACAGACAGATAGATTTTACAAAATGGGAATGAATGCATAGAGAATAAGCTGTCAGACAGTGCAAGAACAAAGTGAGACTGCCGTACAAATGATATCTAGAATCAAGTAAGTTGGCTTGGAACAAGGAATAAGTACTGGTGCAGCACAAGGTTGAGAATATTCTATACAATTACTCTTGTCCTTGTTTATTTATATACTTAAAAAAGTGTCTAATATGTAGTTTTGTGACTGAAATGATCATTAAAATAGCTTAATTATTATAGTAAAGTAGTTTATGGATTATTAGACAATGCAGGTTTGATTCCCATCGCGCTTCTATGATTGTCTTCTATTTGGTCTTTTATGCTAAATGGAGCATGCCGACTGCATGTATTCCATAAAATAAAATAAATTTAAGTCTGTGGATAAGTAAAATGATTACAAGTTTGTCGTAATAACTGTAGTTCGTTTGCTTGAATTATATATATATACATTACTGAATGAATATTTTTTTTGTATTTTTAGGAAAATGTTAGGTATCAGTCAAAATTGTATTCTTATCATTGATGAGAAACTTCAAACTGGTAGAATATTTCTATGAAAACAATAATTCATCGATCTATTATTTCAGAATTCAAAGTTGTTGATTTCTCAGTAACAATATTCTTTTTATCCGAGAAAAAATATTCAGAGTGTATCGAAGCCAGACAGAAAACTCTGATGCGCTCGATGGTTGAGCTAAAGCTTCGTGAGTAACAATTTTTACAGAGAGAGTCGAGTTTTAGAGTCAAAATGTTCGACTTCACAAAGCACTAGCAATCTAATATCATATGCTATAGTATATTGAAATCGATTTTTTTTTCAATAGAAATAGAGATTTTCATCGTAAGGAGATATCGATTCAATAGAAACACCAATAGAATATTGGTAAAAGAAAAGGAGTAAATCATTTGAAACAGCGGTTCCAATTAAAAATAGACGACATGAGAGTAGATCGTTTTCCATTAAATCATGAAACGTGTTTCTTTTTTCGTCAAAAAGACACAAATTCAAGCACACCGACGCAACTTACACACTGTCTCTTATCCGTCAGCCTACGTTGAAATCAAAATGATAGGTTTATTTGTTATGTTTTGACGATGGTGAGGTGATGGTCACATCAATCGTTGACAGCGCCCGAAGAAAATAGGGCGGTTTCATATACTTTCTCTCCATTCTTTTTCACAGAAAACATGCTATGCTTACATAAAGTATACTTGAGTGGTTGTTTTCATTCTTACAGAAAAAGGTTTCGTTGGCAATCGACGAATAGCTAATTCTATGGACCGTAAGTGGTTGTTCTTTTTGTAAATTCTATAAGGTACAAAACAGTCAATACTCAGGGGAACAATTCTAAATAATCGCTTATTAACATATATGGCATGCCTTTGAGTGCGCTCATACAGAAGAATCATGCGCCGTGTGTAATTGAATTGTGAAGTCAGTCTTAGAGAAAGAAGACTGTAAGAGAACACTTGTTAAATCACATAGTGTAAAGAAAAGTATGAGAATAAATGGCCTTGGATCGGAATAGGTTGCAATTCACGACTGATTTGTTGTTGCTCAGGGGGTTACCTGTTGTTTATCGTTGAAACACTGTAACCAAATAAATACCAATTCAAAAAATATTTCTTATATTGTCGTCATTAATTTACTATTACTAGACAAGCATCGTGTACTCGTGGTTCTGCATCGATCTTACATACTCGAATTTCTTTCTATAATGATGTTCAACTTACTCATTTTTGCTCTTCTTGTTGTGTTCGCTGGTAGTGCTTATGCTCAAATCTACACAACGTCGGAAAGCACAGGCGGAGATGGTATTGGTGCTGTCTACACGATGTCCAATGCAATGGATGCCAATAAGATTATTGTCTATCGTTTAAATTCGAATGGCAAATTAAGTTATGTTCAATCAGTGCCTACATATGGCGTTGGTGAGAACACTACTAGTAGCAACCAAGGACGAATTTTACGAAGAGCAATACAGGTTAATCGGAATTACTTATTTGCTGTTAATCCAGGATCGGATACTTTGTCGATGTTCATAATTAATTCGTCGAATGCGACCACATTAACAAGCCTTTCAAGCAGAGCTGTTTATGGTCAGTATCCAGTGGCAGTAACAGTAAATTCGATGTATGCCTGCGTGTTAACTAGTGGCGATACTGCAGGAATAGGTTGCTTTACTTACAACTTATCAGGATTAGCTTTAACATACTCCGTCACTTATAATCTTACCCAGCATATGATAGGCATCGACTCATGGTCTTTCTATAGAGGACAAACAGGTGAAATTTTATTTTCGACCGACAATCGGAGCTTGATCGTTTCTCTCACTCAAAGTGGCTCTCTCACGCAAAGTAAAATATTTTTCCTTCAATTTAATAATAACACGTTGACACTGGTAGCCAACATCACTATGTACAATAATACATCACCATCGTCAATGACACTAGTAGGCACCGATGGTCTGTTGATTACGAATGGGTCGTTTGTGCAATTTATGAAGTATTCATTAACAAACGGACTGGTCACATTTTACCCGGTGTCATCGACATACCTGTCGTCTATAGGCGGCCTGCTCTGCCCGACGTATTCACCTGCAACGGACAGTTATTATGTCATTGGTAATTCATTAGGCATTATGCAAATGAAAGTTAACCTTACTTCGTCACAAACTGACATATTTCAAATCATTCCATACTACAACTCATTGTGCCCACAAACAAAACAAAGTGATGCAACTGTAGTGACTGTAAATGACACTGATTATATGTTTGTTTTGAGTGCAGAATCACAAATCATTAGCAGCTACCGATTAAAGGTTGGCAGTGATCCGACTGTGAATTGTTACGTGTCTGCACTAGCGAATAGGACAGATTTACTGTCGACCAGAGGCATTGCAGCGTATATCCAGACTCCCACATCATCATCAACTGGAGAAATCTTTTCAAATTTGGTTCTTGTCTTGATTTTCTTGATCCATCTTTTCTAACAATAATATTCCGATTCAATTATGAAATAGAGAAAGAAACTAGCATGACTTCTCGAACAAAAAAAAATCCTCTTTTTTTTATATAAAAGAAAATGAAATTCTTTTTACACTTTTCTTGTAACTTTATATTTATATCAATAAATATTCAATACTCAACTATTTGCACTAGTCTGCTATAGTCATTGCAACTAGCAATAATTTGATATTATCTGAGCTGCATTTCAATTTCAACGCAAGTAATAGTAATTGCTTTGAAAAAATAATAAAGAGCAATAAAATCGTGCTTAAAAAAAAACAATAGAAATTCGCTTTTTCAGAATAAAGAAAGCGTAATATACGCTCATGTTCACATATTTCACAAAAAGAATTCTATGACTTATTAGAGACTGCAGATAAGTGAAAAATCATCCAAGAGGTTAAGAATGAGAAAGCATATTTTATACAACGGCAAATTTTCACAAGCATGAAGAAATTAAAACCTAAGAAAACAATCTTTTGAAAATCTCTCCTCCAACAGTCTAGGATCTAGTTTTCAAAAGACGATTTTATATCAAGGTTCTTAATGAAGAATGTCAGTGGCCCTTATCCTTTTTTTACTCGTCTTTTACACCTCTGGTAAAAAAAAATCAGATGATGTGACTCCAAACACTCAATGGTCCCTATTCAAGACAAGCCTATCGCTTTCTAAAGGTCCTGACAAGCATCACATTACTATTGAGTCCATCAGTTCATTTTATTCTTTGCAATTAAACTGCTGATTGTTTGTTTGTAAAAAACATGCACATTCTTGATGGTTGTATCAAGAGTTGTAACAGACAAAAAATGCAAACAGAACTACATCATGCAATAGTTGGCAACAGTTATCTGAATGTTGAACATGTTTTAGTTAATTTATTATGTTTCTCTTCGTTGTAACCTCGATCTATCTCATCTATCAATGCAATAGGTTCAGCATGACACATTGAAAGAGAGTCAATCGAAAATGACGCAGTAGATCGTTATAGTTTTACAGCCCAACAATGGTAAAATTTATGAGCATGTTTTAGTCAACTGGAAGAGTTCTGGCTTAACAGATGGCCAATTCACAGAGAATTGTGATGATTATTAGTTTCTGTTGAGAAAAGAATGATGCGATCGTTGTGATTACAAACTCCTTGAGTACAAAAGATCTTTACTTTGTACGTTAGACAGACTACATTGAGAGCTCAAAAATAGTAAAAAGGCGTGCATAAAAATTTATTGGTCTTCAAAGATTTTGACAATTTGAATGAATAAATATATCGGAATGGAATGTTAAAACCTCACTGGTCAATGCTACTTGGCTGAATTTTGTTAATACCACGATATTATTTCGAAGTTCAGAAATTAGATTGAAGCCACTTCGAAATGAACGACACAGGAAGTACAGGGTGTTGTAGTTCGTGTAGGATGCTTATTGTAATTGGTCGTATAACTTCCGGACTATATGATTAGGTTTCGGAAAGATCGCAAAATAATGTGCAGTGTCTTTATGCCTGAGAACAGAATTCACATTGGAACATCTACTTCTAAATTTAGGGAATATAAATTGCTGGTATTCTTTGTCATCGAATCAGGCTTCAGAATCAGAAATATTTTTTGATAGATGAATATTTGTAGTGTTAGTTTGGAATAGTTATCAAATAGCGCGCGTTTGATGCTGCTCATATCCAAGAAACTAAAACGCAACAGCGACAGGCGAGAAACAAGCGGTAAAAAACAGCATTATCAAAAGACAGGTATGATGTATCATGCTATGAATTATTGTTTTGTTTATTACTCGCACATAGCTGCGTTTCCCAATGCTGCTTTCATAAGAGGGTAGAAAACGTTTCAATATGCTTATCAATACTTGTTGGTTTTTACGGCATTTGTTTATTTATCAACTGTATGTTTTTTTTTCAAGCTGGGAAATTTTAGGTATAAAAAAAATCAATCAAGTGTACCAAATAGCATTTGATTATCGATCTTGTTTGGCGTTAATGAAAGCAGCTATTCAAGTGGATCTTACGCAAACACACAGTTTTAGTAGAAAACGGTAAGTAAAATTATGTGCGCCAGTCGCTCTTTCATTGCTTTTTATGGTTATTAATTGAAATGTTCGAATAATGCAAACTTTGAAGAAAGATGAAAAGTAAGGATCAATTTGATCAATTTATTCGTCACTCAATCTCATCCTACTTCATTCATTATCGTTACTGCAATAAAGACCAAGTTTCATTCAGAAAAACAAAAGTCATCGTAGAGAAAGACAAAATATTAGCATGCAAATTATGGTTATTTTGGTCCATACTAAATCAAATCCAATTTAACCCAACTCAAAGACTGTTTGTTACAATTCTTCTTTGGTCTTATCCTCGAATGACATTATCGTAAGGGCGGAATAGTAAAATAATTGATAAATTTTATCGTTAAATACCTAGCATTTAATTGGTTTTTAAGCATTGGCCAAGACCAATCAGTCCTGCATGTAACTGTCTTTAACTACTGTTATATCATATTGGTACCAAATCGTTCGAACTGAAAATGTAAAGTGTAGTTTATTTGTAATTATTTCAAATAAGCTGATTACTCCACATTATACATAGATATGAACGAAAATATTTCACCTCGATGCGTCGTCAATATAATGGTCGGTATGAGTTAATTGGAAATATCGATATCGATTTTCTACCTGATTCCAGTTATTTAAGTATTTAGTTCACAATTGATGATTTTGATCGATCAAATTGACTACGTCCTGATCGCGTGTGCGCGATTGTTTGTATTTCCTTTTGTCTTTTAGTAGAAGATCGATGTTATTGTGTCATGAAACATTCCCTACATTGTTACTTTGTTATGGAAAAGCTTGTTCATAGCACTTCAGTGCTTCTCTAATACTCTCTCTCATTTTTCATAAAGTAATTGTCAATTGTTATGAACAATGAGAAGACTGGTTTGACAGAAATATATGTAGCTTGATCTAGTGCTGATCGATTTTATCGATGGATCGATTAACAAAGGCAACAAATCGACAATATTTTTGAGTTCATATATGGTCATTTGATAAGTCTTCTTCGCCTTTTGTATCATGACAATGCTGAAGTGTAAACAACAATGTTCTTCGTAAGTAAGATCAGTTTGATTTAATATTCGACGATAGAATTCGTCGACACCGATATCCTCACCAAGCTTCTGTAGATTATCGCTCAAAAAAAGATGAATAAATTCATTATGAATACATTGCTGATATATTCTATCGAACTTTTGGTTCATATCATTGTACAATTTCAGAAAAAAAAAATTTCTAGAGATTATTTGTACACTGTAATTCTTCAATATACTGGATGACACCCATCGAAAATAAGTATTCAGTTTCATCTACTTAGATATTAACATTCGATATTTTGGTAACAGGTTGTCGAATCGGATTGTTCATATGAAACCTAAATATGACACCTCAACAGTTTCTATCAGTTTTTATATTACGTGCATACATTTCAAAAATATCATAATGAGCAGTTGTCGAAAAAACTATGTATCATTGTGAAGCAATTCCGATGATCGATCAATTGTTGAAAAACACTCGATATCAATTTTTTGCCATGCAGTGAGTCGAACGATTGATCAACGAAGAAACAAACTTATAATCAATTGAGTTTTTTAACTGAACATGGCTGATCGGTTAGAGATCTTAATTAAACTAGTAAAAACGTTCTCCGTTTTATATATTATTATAATTAAAAAACTAATTGTGCTCAAGAAAAGCTTAATGATACAACTCCACAAAGAGATAAAATATCAGATTTATAACAAATGATTCATCTATACTTCCAACCCTCATCCTATTATTTATATTGGTGATGTTTCAATATGTATTCCGGCATTAAGCTCAACAGTGCATATAATGTTTAGACAAGACATTTTTGAAATCTTCTGATGTAGAAAAAGAAAGAAAAATGATTAACGAAGCTGTATTACATAGCTGTTTATACGATAATTCTTTTCATATTGACATAATTGTGCCACATCATACAGAAAAAAGACATGCAATATAAAATAAAAGAGAGAACGATACTAATATCGATACACAGAAAAATAGAAGGAAATCTCCAAATGTTCTTAGAAAGACAAGAAAGTTTGTCATAGATTTTCATTGATGGCTGTTTTATTTTAATAAAATGGCACACACATCACAGCGATTGCCATGAGCATGACTAGATTAAAACACTATGATATCAAGGGCGTGGGTGTGTAGAGCATTCTTCTTGAATATGAAATCAAAAACTGTTCGCCTTAACAAAATCAATCTTCAATTTCTATGACACCTAGTCAATGCCATGAGAATGAGGCGAAACACTGATTATCAAAAAGACAGTGAAATTTGTATAAGAACGACTATTTCGCTTTATAATAGACTAATGATTCAGGTTTCAATTATGTATGACTCAATTTCTCGTTTTCATTTTTCTCATGCTCCCACTCATTATCTATACCTCGTGATTTTATGCTCTATAGAAGGTCTATGTCTCTTTCAGCTATCATACTGCAATTAAAAGTAAATCAGAGATTTTTCGACGAAATGATTTTGTCGAGAAAAATTTTTAAGCGACATGATTTCGATATGTCTTGACTTTAACCAACGATTTTTCGATAGTTTTTAATGTCGACAAACTAGTTGTAATCGACAACTTCACTTCAATATTATGTTCTTCCGTTTGATTTCCGAATGAATAAACAAATAGTAAAAGAGTATTTATGGAGTCCCTATTTTTCTTGTTCTCTTATTTCAAATATTTCTGCACCAATACTCTAATGGACATACAGGCACTCAAATATGCCTACTAATATTTATTCCAATGACAAATAAAACAAGTCATGAGCGATATCGTCAACGAAAAACAACGATACGTCCTGAAGCAAAGTTAGAAACAGAAACGTCCTTCGAAAAGAAAACATAATCTCTTAAACACAATCATTTTCTATCGTGTCGAACGACCACCGTTTATTTTGCAGTTACAAAAAGCCACCCAACATAAATCTGACTCGACTATAGATTGTTGATCTGAAAAGTTCAGGTAGTACAGAGATACGTTTGATTACACTATTGTCGGTAAACAAAATGTCCTACCACGCATTCAAAAGCGTTTTCTGCTGACACAGAACTGTGAGATGACAGATTAATCCGATTAGCTGTTCATCTCTATTCAAGAACATACATGTTAAATCTGAAAGTTGAATTCAACTTCCAGGTTTGATACTACTAATTTACTCGAAGTTTGACTCCAACGCTACGCAATATCTCATTCTTAACTTATTTTGAAAGGTAAAATTTGTCTTAAAAATTTAATTAGTCACACATTGTTTATTTGATTTTTACCGAAGTAATAGAAAAACTATAATATTATGTTTGTCTGAGAAGTTTGATTGATTGCAATTTTTACGATTTCTAATTTAGGTTAGTTTATATCTGTAAAAACAGCGTTACCTGTATTGATCTACATAAAGTCGAGATGAATTTTTAGAAGGGGGAGTCTTAAGCAGCAATATTAAAGTAATTTTTATTTATTTTTTCTAGAAGTTATCGAAAAAGATTTACTTAACTTCGTAGGATGATGGTAAACGGGCGAATATTAGCAATAGTAGCAGCGAGTATACTCGCCGTTGCTTGGATTTTTTATGTTGCAGGGAATGCGGCGCCATCATGGTAAGGGTTTGTATTCTCTCTCAGTCTGATTTATGCATCCAATAAGTGAGAATGGATTACATAACATAGGATCTTCTCTATTCTTCGAACGTTGAAAGCATCACTATCAAATTAATTTGTTTTCTGAAAATAGACTTGTTGTATTCGCTTTTGAAATAATTCAATATTTACAACGAATATTCATGTACCCATTTCGAAATTCATTTAATTATTGTTTCAAATTTTAAAAAAATATAGAATTCTTGGAGATTAGTAATTAATTAGCTTGGAGATATTCGAGTTTTTCCAGTATATTTTATGTGATATTTCCCTTTTTTTTTGGTTCAGTGAATAATTTATCTTCTAACGAGGATTGTACCTTGGTTGTAGGTCTAAAACTACCCTCAAACATAAGACCGCTAGAAGAGTAATAATGTAACGATACATTGTAGACTATTCTACTATATTCTTGCTCGGCACTCTTCTGATGTCACTAAAGAACTTTCTGTGAGCTTTCCGAAGACTTACAAAGATAAATAGAGTTATTCGAAAGAGGAATTGATTTCACGCTGAATTAAACTGTTTTCTAGCGATAGGTGATGGATTGGCGTCCGTCTAGAAAAAACTGAGCGATTTTATCCATAAAGCATAACTCGAGCTTTCGTAATTTAATATTCTGTTTTGACGACTAGTTTTTCAGACTCTACTGGACACCAGTCTTATGCAAAATATACTGGAGAGAATAATAGGGGAAAGAAGAGAAACTTCCTTTCTTGACACGGTTACATAAACAGATCACCAAAGCCCTCATGCAAATCGATTAAGACTTTGGAAATTGACAAAGCACCATCCGATCTCTGTATTTTCATTCGGTTGATTCTAGGGGTGTCGTTGATGGTAATTATAATACTGGAGTTGGGTTGTGGAACTTGGATGAAGCTACATATTGCACGAATGGAGCTTCTGCTGATACTACAATTAACAGTTCGTGTTCGAAATTAAAGGCTGCACGAGCATTCATGACCTTGGTATGTATCATCACACCTTTCGCAGTCGGGTGTCTGATATTTATTGCGATCATGAATAAACTCGATTCACTATTTCTCTGGATTGGCAAAGGCCTGGCTAGCATATGCTTTGTGTTTGGTCTCATTGGGATGGCAGTAGGCATCAGTTATGCCACCGATCGAACTGGGCTCAAGCCGGGAGCAGCTGCTGGTGTCAGCATTGTTGGCGTCATCTTGAATCTAGCAGGTGCTATCATCGCTGGCATAATTCGACCGACATAAAGAGACATGATTGAAAATGTGACAGTCTATTTCAAAACATTTATTATGTTTCTTTCAAATCATAGGTAGAAAAAACGAAAGAATTTTATCGATGTGACTTATTTTACTACTAGTATCTTTTCTTTTTGTTCAAATCTTCTTACTTGCTAATCATTTCTAAATGAGATAACCTCATAAATTCGGTTGTTTCCTCATAAGATAAAAAGACAATCCATTATGCTTAATGAAAATGATGCATGTGAACATGAAATGTGAAAAGAAATGAATTCTGAGAATAGAAGTGTTATCGGTTGTGACGAACAGATTGTTGTGAATGAAACATTTTGATTCTTTTGACGCATCTCTTTTTGTCGTGTGTTGGAGAGAAGCTTTTTATAGTCAAACATGACAGACGAAGCATGATGCGAACAAGGATTTATTAAATCAAATCGTCTAATAACAACACTTTTATTTTTCATTCACTTTTAGAGCAGAATACTCAACGGTTTCAGAATGGATTATCGTAATTGTTACATATCCATGATCAGTAAGTTTTCGCGTTGAATGATCTAAAAATGAGCAGATAATATTACAAGACAAAGAAATAGTTAGTCGTAACCGACAAGCTAGATGAATTGTCGCTATTTAAAACATCTTTTATAGTTGAGAAATACACTGTAAAGAATAAAAGATCAGGAACAACTCTTATAATTATTGCAGCTATCAACTCAATATTTTTTATACAGACATTTGATAGTTAGTTTGCTTTCTTTATCTGCACTTACCCTAGCCTCTTTACGCTGGAAAGATTCGTAGAAAATGGAGATTTTTACTTTCAAAAACTGCAAAGTAGAACCATAAAAATGCTTGTTTTACCGTACTCTTTTTAGCAATACTAAAACAATACATTTTTTCATGTGCTTGATACAATTATTACCTTTGTGCAATGTAGATTTCCCACAGGCTAGTTATTACTCATAGGTTTGAAGCGGGTGATTATCAATAAATTGTTTCCAACTTCTAAATCTTTGTAGATGAAAAATAATAGAGCTGTGAATTAGTACCTGAAAAAGTCTCAAAAATTTCTACGAAAACGCGCACCATTTGCTTATGCTGGATAGAGGACATCGGGTCCAAAAACTTTTGGACTCGGACCCGACTAATTAAAATTTGTTGGACCAGTACCCGATCTGAACCCGATCGGGGAAATTTTTCTGGACCCGGGCCCGTACTGGGACCATTTTTGTGGGTACGGACTTGAGCCGAACTCGTAAAACTCTATTTAATTTTCTAATCTAAATCTGACTGTTGCTCGAGGATATGCTATATGTTTGATTTGTTTTTTCTTGTTCCATGGATAGCATTGTCTACATTTTGTTTAAACAGTCACATACCACCGCCATAGGAATAAAATTATAACTGGTTCTCATATCATGTCAATAGCTTCTGATGGAAGAAACAATACGCATAAAGCAAGTGATGATCATGATTTTTGATTGAATATTATTGAAAGTGTAGATAATAATGAAGAACCAGATAATATTTGGTCTGATTTATAGATTTATTATTATAACTATGTTTAGATATTATAGTCAGGAAGAACTTTATTGTTTTTTCTTCTATTTTTTAAAAACAAATTTAATATTTTTGGAATAAGATGAACAAGAATTTAAAGAAATTAAAAAAAATTCCAGTATGAATCTAAGTTTTTTTCAATGCGGAGCTGACCAATAAAAATCTTCAGATCCGGACCCGGCCCAGATCCGACGGACTCTACTTGTGAGCATCAAGAGGATCGTTGAGTTAAATTGTTGCGTTCATCAATGCATTTATGTACAAGACTATTCATTCGGATACGAGATGATAACACATTTGTAGACGATTGCTTTCCACATTCTCAAAATGCAATAAAACTAATGAACAGAATCTTTCGCATTTAACTTAATATTGCAGAGAATTTAACAATTCGTGTTTTTAAAAGATCAAGTTTTTATGATTTATTTTGAGCTAGGATATTTCTCTCGAAATACACCTGTTTCATGGATAAATTTCACAGATTTCTTCAATTTGTCGTTAATGCTCGGTTTTCAACAGACGATGTCGTTATTGTATCAATTGAATTGAATGTAAGTAGATTCTTTAAAAACTATTGATGAAAAAAAAAGAAAGAAATAGAATACCTATAGCAAAGTATGCTACCTTGAGCTGTAGTAAAAGATATTGTTGTAGTATGATTTGTAGTGTCTATTGATGAATAGACATTAAAAAAAAAGATTAAAAATAGATAGTTAATTGAACATGTGACTACGTAGTACAATGTCAACAGTACATGAACTATTCATATGAAATTCAAATGAATGTGACTTACTACATATGCTTGTTGTGTTAATAATAGGTCGAAAACTAGTAGTGATATCATTATTAACTGAAACATGCAGAAAAAAATGGCATACGCTTCAAGTTAAAAAACAACGTGTGTTAGCGAAAAATGCATAAAAAATTGAAGACTTCGCTTTTCACTTATTGCATAATTTCGCTCGATATGAAACACAAATGAATAATTCATGAGATATTCTCTCTATTAGTCTACAGAACCGATATGCTATATAACCTCAGTTCTATCAAAGATGGTAAGACTATGATAAAAGAAAGCATATTAAGATCAAAAATTTTTTTTTTCTCTTACTTCATTGTATTGCAGAAAGCTCTTTCGTTGTCGTTGAAGATTCTATAAATAAAATTCTGTGCATGTTTGATATAGGAAGTTTATTGAATAGGTTACTGGTGATTGTTATTGTTAATTGGCACTCTGTTCCGTTCCGTACTCTACTATTTAAAAATATTCCTTGTTGCAGTTGCATTGGTGTTAATTGAGCCTTACTCAAATCAATATTAAAAAATCATGTACCTGTTAGATTTGTATTGCCGAAATCTGTTTCTTGCAATTCACTACTGTCAAAATTAGTATAAGCTAAACATGAATCTTCAAACTTGACGTGATTTAATCGTGATCGATTAAATGATACCTCATTTAGATTCAAAAATGAAAATATAGCATTGATCATTGAAACTATCAAATAAAACATATTCGAGACTCAATCGATTCAATGAACCAGTTTGACTTGTTAGGTGTATATTATAGAAATTTAATTTATCTAAACGAATTATATTATCCGGTTGCATAATTCTGCTTGTTTCAAATCAAATTGCCGCCTTTGATCAGCCTCTTTTTGTCGCTCATATGTAGTTGCAATATAGATATCAAGAGCTATAGGTATAGCAGCTGCGCACAGAATACTTAATAATTCATTTAATGTTAAATGGTAATAAGTGTGTTTATTTGGTATCTGCAATCTCTACTGCGAAATGCTGCTAAAATAGTAAGCTCTATTCGATGTTGTCATACAAAACGCTCACCAAATAATAATACCGTTTTTCTCGCTCATTTTATTTTATCGAAATTATAAACATATCAAGTGACAGTTTGAATTACGCATCACATATACAGTATTAAAAAAACGAATATAAGAGTATGTTTAATCTGTATTTATTATTGTCCAGACACTTTTGCAAAGGAAAACCTTCTTTCTTTACTACTAAAATCATAAAATAACAAATCTAATCCGTAATAAAATAAAATTTAAGATACAGATCCATATTACCAAAAATGTAGTCGATTATGATAAAAAGTAACTTATATGCAAACATCTAAGCTTAATGTATGTGTTTAAAGCACTAAAAAAATCACTATAATCGATAAGCTCTCTTAAATGAGTATATTGTGCATTTCGATAGTAGCTCTGAAATAATTTCAACATATTACTAGAGAGCAACTCTAAAATATAAAATTTTCATTAGACTTCAACGAAAAATCGGACGTAATCAATTGAAAGCGTCATGCAATCCAGCTTTGTTTTTATACTCTTCTACGTTACGTATTATATATTTAAAGATCGGCTTATGAGATCAATATTACTTTTTTCTGATGACTTAATTAACACTAAAAATAGAGTACAAGTTTTTTTTTACGTTAATACATTTTCATCCTTTCTCTCTATTACTTGTGACATAAGTAAGTTAGAAATCCCTAATAAAGTGTAAAAGCCTTAAAAAATCAGAGAAATTAAACTGCAAGTTAACAATAAAAGTCATACATACTTTTTATTTTACTCTCATAAATTGCATAACAATTTTATAAATCTTGAGATGCAAATCTGATGCCTTTTACTATTTTGTGAAACACGATCTAAAAGGAATGTTGAAATATAGGAGTAGAATTCCAAATCCACTTCTCTCTTCCCACAAACGCGGCAGACACAACCATAGAAATGTCACAGACCATATATGAATAACGTTTTATTATAATATATGAGCTACTTCCTCATTCCATTTCTAGATGATTAAGTAAAAGAATATTGAAGAAATGTGTTCCAAAATAGATAGAGTAAAACAAGCTCGCTGTAATCAGCAATAGCAACTACATTGTGTTTTACATTTTAATCCCGTAGAAATTGCGCTGACAACTTGTTTTAATTATATCCAACATTCTGTCTTTTTATCAAAATTCAGTTTATAAATACAGATAAATCGAATTATAAATAATTACACAAGTATAACTTTAGAGACTGTGTTCTCGTTTGTCCCTATAATTTTTTTTTATTCGCTACAACAAATCAATGTAGACATGCCGTTCATAATATGCCTCTTGGTTTCTCTGACTGACTAAAGGATCTAGCAAAATAGAAATTTCTGGCAAATAATTGATTCGAAGTCGAGCTATCGTTAAATCTAATTTTACATAGAACATTTGTGACTATAATCATTGACTGTCATCATAGAATTTCTAGAATATCTCAATAGATTATATTGAATCTGCATGCAAATATTAATTTTAAATTGTTTGAAGTTTAGTTTTTTAGATGATTTTACTAAACACCAATAATTTTAACTTATATACGAAGATAGTTATTTGTTGATTTTGATTGTCATAAAATGCTTCATATGAACTCATATACTATAATTAAAACTCTCGTCTTGAATACAATCTGTACATTTCATATTGGGCAGTTATGAAAGGTAGAGTT
Source organism: Rotaria sp. Silwood2 (assembly GCA_905329745.1). Lineage (NCBI taxonomy): Eukaryota > Metazoa > Rotifera > Eurotatoria > Philodinida > Philodinidae > Rotaria > Rotaria sp. Silwood2. Next base: position 546,630 of record CAJNSZ010000042.1, read on the forward strand.
GATCTACCTATATAGAGTATCAAACAACCGATATTTGTTGTTTCAATATTGAATAGTTGTTGATTTAACTGTTTTCACTACCTAAAGAAAACATGATGACGGTTTTTTTCATGCATATGGTTGTAATAGCTAGCATTCCATCGATAAACTGGACTCTTTTTTTATGGTAAAAAAAACTACATGGTAATCAATAAATAATACCAAATATGAGAATCGAAAGTTTTGTGTAGCCTATCTAACCAGGAAGTTAAATTTGTCTTCATTTCACTAGATCTGACTTAGGTGGTAGAAAGAAAATCATTGTTAATTATTCTAATCAGAAAAATCAATTGAGTGACAGGAATAGTAGTGAATCAACAACTAAAATGACCATAGTTTTGACAAAAACTGCGAAGATTTGCTATAAAGATGTTCTTAAGTATTGAATTGGTTGTTGTTTTAGTTTAGCGAATCAATCCAGTGAATTTATCGGTAGCTCATCAGTTACAACAATTGTTTCTCGTATGTATAAAGTAATCACTGCACAATATTACACTCTAATATTTATTTGTTTTCGTAACAAAACATCAATTTACATTTTAACCTATATAACAATTCCAGCTATTGTGATGCTGATAATGATATAATACGATAAATCAATTGTTGTCTCTTGTTTTTCAAATCTTTTTTTTTTGATTCAAGAAGTTGTCACTGGGTTCAGAAAATACCGACATTCGATAGTAAAGAAAAAACTGTTGGACATTGCTATGCGTTTGATTCTATAATTGAAAATATTTATAACTAATCTATGTGTACAATGTCTTATAAGAATAGTTAGTGTCTCATTTTGACTTTTAAATTAATGATTAGTTCTAACTTACTTGAATATGTATTTATTCAAATTGGAATATTATTTAATGTGATATAACCAACAAAACAAAATTATTTCAATACAATAACAGAAGGCTTTCTCTTAATGCGACCATTAAATATCTATAAAAGTGAAAACGTGAAGGCTTTAGCAAAGTCTTTCGTATTAATGAAACATGAATACTCAATTTTGAACAATTTGTTGTGCACGTCTATTATACTGTGACTATTGACAAGTATCATCTTGATTAAAATAAAAACTTTTTTTTTGTACAAGCCTTTTATTATTCTCTTCTCACCGTTGCGGTCGTAATTGTATATTGAATTAGTTACAAGGATTGATAGAGAAATAATACAGAGAGTGATCAAAGTCCAGAAAAAAAATGTGGGAAAGAGCAAACAAATAAAAATGAATGAGAAGGTTTCTCGGAGCTCGATAAAGCATAAAAAATGTCTTTCATCGAGCCTTAATATTGAATCGAAAGTTTCATAAGATGATATTCAAATGGTGGCTATAAAACATATTTTGGCGTGTGAAACAAATCGTTTAGATCAGTGCAACACAGAAACCATGTTCTACCTTCCTGCTATAAAGATCTGCGAGTGTTCAGAAACATTTGCCCCCGTAGGATATGACCATTGAATGATTTCGCCAAAGCCTTGCAATATTTTTCTTGATAGGCGTAAAACACATCATCGAGTGATCAATCATCATAGACAAAAGCAAACAAAAAATGCTCTCAGCATATTCAACGATATACATGTTTTAGTGACCTGTAGTGAAAATGGTTAAGCATTAAGCGTTACTAGTTATTAAACATAGGCTAAAGAGCTAGCGATCAAGTGAAAAAATGAAACACAAATTTAGAAAAAAGAGAATATCGAAGATTCGAAAAAGTTCTACCATATCTGGTTGACTTGTTAATGACACGGGTAAAGAACATTGTTTGAATTTTTGAATAATTTTTCTACTGAATCGCACGTACAGAATAAAACTCGAGCCAGTCGAAAAACTTATGTAACTTTTACTCTAACTAGATACATTGATCTGCGAAATAGGAATTTTTCCAGATTTTTCTGATCTTATTATATTCTAACTTTAATATACAGTGAGATCTCTATTATTTGACATTCATATTTATTCTTGATGACGAAACTCATCAATACTATAAATCAGAATTAAAAAGAAAAATTTTCCTTCTAACTCGAATCTGATTATTCAATATATTGATGTTGATGATATTGAGTTAATTATCAACATAAGTACGAGTGCGAGTACAAATACAATAATAATCAAAGTTGATCAAAACTTATGGAAAAGAAAACTTCATTTTAAGAATAACAACAAGAACAGATTGACTATTTTATTTTTCTCTTATTAGTAATATTCTAAAATTTAGTTCATTTATTTAATAATTTCAATATTATTTTCATTGGAAGATAACTCGAAATAACTTACTTTGGGTCTTGATCTTGATTTACCATTTTTGTTATTTTTTTATTGAATTCGTTGTAGGTCGTTATTGTCATCAATTCTCCAAATTCGTCAATTATTTTCATATATATATATGGAAGTTACAGAGTTTGGTGATAGAATAAAATGGTAAGTTTATCACATGGCTCTCAGTTTTTCAAATAATTGTACGGCAAAATTCTTGGCGTTTTTTTTTGTTCAACTCTCTCTTTAGACACAATTTATTAAACATGTAAGTCTTTTGAATAGATTAATGTATTATATGTAGTAGCAATCTTCATGCTCACGCTTCAATCTATTGCAATGAAAAATCCAATCATCGTAATAATAAACATATTCAGAGGATTTATAATCAAAAATGCAATAATAAAGATTTTCAATATCGGTTAGGTGATTATCGTGAATAGTAAATAAATAGTAATCATTATGTTAAAAGAAATTTTTAGTCAACATCATCAAATGAGAAACGTCTATTCAAAGAAGTTCATTTGTATGAATGTCATTTTTTTATTTCAATATTTATAATTCAAATGCAACAAAAGCATCATTTTTTTATCGTTTATTAGTTGTCTTCCCAAACTATGATGTTTAATATACAAGAAATTATTCATCGAAAGCTTCAAGTTTCATGGAACTTGAGTTCTTTTCTGTATTTTTTTAGATTATTTTTAAGAGAATCAAAGATCTATTTACCCATATTCATAATAGTCATGTTAAATTATTCGTATATTTATCTATTTCATAAACAGAAAACATTAGTCATTATTAACTTAGAAAATATATATATATAAGTTTTGTACTTCACTGTGCATGAACTAAGATTAAAAGCTAATTGGAAATTTAAGTCTTAAAATTCATTTGAACAAGCAATAAATAAAAAGAAAATAATACTTTTGTCAGTATCACAGACAAGAAATAATTATAGATATTCGATAACACCAATGTAAACATAAGCAAGTTCATCTTACGCATATGGGAATGCAGATTTCATCGAGACTTCAATCAATCGATTTAATGAGATCATGAAAATAGACGTTACAACTCTAATAGTAGCTTCTTTTTTTTAGCTTCGCTCATGTTATATGAATTAACATATTAGTTACGTTATGTACATTAAATTATATATTTTTATTCGTAATAAGAAGTTTAATAGATAATGCAATTCAAATACCATTTATGTTCTAATTTTATACACTGATTAATATTGCTTCTCATAAGATACAATATTTAAGTCGAAACTATGCCGGAGTTTCCGTTGTATAGTATGTGATATTTCAACACTCATTTCAACTCCATTTTTACCATAGTTCATGAAAAAAAAAAGTCTACAACTGTGTGTGATCTAATGTCTAAATGTTTTCGTCTATCATGAAGGAATTGAGACATTATATAAGATGATTCTGTAAATTCTAAATAAGAAAAATATTTGACATCATTATTAACATTCTTTAACTTTCTGATAACAGTACAAAAAAAATTATTTCAGTCTTTTTGATTAAAATAATAAATTAAAGCTGAAATGTGAATGTATTGTAAATCATTTCTTCATTATACACACTCCATATGGTCTAATATCATCAGTATCGGAAGATATCCAGTATTCACCATTTCCAGTTTCTTCATGAGGTAATTTGATTAAATGTTTTGGATTGACACGATTTTGGAGAATAACGAGATATTGTTGTCCATCTGTGGTAAAAGATTTGGCAAAGCCTTTTGCTACATTAACGTCTGGCGTTGAATAAATGCCACGACCATGAGCAAAACGCTTATGTTTTGTTAGATCATAACCGATCTGTGCAATTGAATTTACTGCGTCATGTTTTGTTCCATGATATGATACGGGCCATTCATCAGAGCTATTGCTCGAGCCAAGCCAGACTCCATTTTCATACTTTCCAACTACGTTAATTGCATAACGTCTCCATCCACAAGGTCGACGATATTCAACTCCACCACGAGTAAACTTTTTCCCATTGTCATTAATATTAGTAAAATCATAATCATACGTGGGATCCAATGCAGTTTTATCTAAGACTAGCAAATCATCTGAATTAATGGCTCTCAAACGTACGACAGTTATTTCACTAGAATCTTGAACATCATATTCACTCAATAGATGACCTTCATCAATTTCTTGTCCACAATGAATTAAATTTTGTTTATTACGTAATATACCTTCTTTCTCATATATTATTTGTTTCAGTTTATCGACACTTGCATCACATTCAATTGTACAAGGAAAGGAAGTTTTCGTTGCCAGAATTGTGATGTATATTGTCATAAATGATTCATCTTTATTTGTATCCTGTTGACCAACTTTTCCATAGACAAAACATGTTAGATGTTGATCAAATATGGAAATTTTGTTTATATGTTGTTGTGTTTGTTGTGGTACATTTGATTCAGGTAGAATTTCTTTACCCAATATTGCTGAAAATGCTGCAGCCAACATCTGTTCATTGTCATCAGTAGAAGAATCTCTCGACATATTTTGAATGTTAAAGTCAATGTAAAAATTCGCAATAGATTGAAATATATATTTTTCAAGTTTTATAAAGTGTTTTTCAATTGGAAAAAGCCAACAGTATTAGTCACTACGAAAATATAAAATTTTTTTTCTTTCTCTCTGTTACTTCTCGATAACGAGTAACAAAAGTCGCGTAGAGAACAGAACAAGTTTTACATGTGTCTCACTGTTTTGAGCATTATCTTGAAATTTTACCAACACTACGTCAACAAAAGTTGTGTTGATGCAAGTCAACATCGTCAGAACGACAAAAAGAAAACAAAGTCTGCGCACATGGCAAAAATACAATATAAAATTTATGATATACTTTTCAATACTTTTTTTATCGTGGGCTAATTCTAAAGGGCCACATACACATAAAAGATTAGATCCTTTTGCACAAACACATAAATATTGAATAGTAAGAAAACTGTTCGCAAAGAATTTTATCAGTGAGCTATATAATGACGAAGTAAACCAACTTGAAAATTCATCAAACGTACCAAAACAAAAAAAAATGATTTCTCTTCTCACGACATTTGCGGGCATATTTTAGATTTAATGGCATCGCATGTTGTTTATCAAGGAAAGCGTGCATTAATCATTGGTATCAATAAATATCGACGTGATCCATTACAATACTGTATTCAGGATGCTGAAGATTTAAGTAAAACTCTTCGTTGTATCGATTTCGACATAACCTTAGCACTGGACTGTAATTGTAATAAATTCTACGAGGTAATTGACATATTTGCTGAAACAATTCAACATGATGATTTAGTATTATTTTATTTTGCTGGTCATGGTAAGCAATCGGAAGATGAAAATTATTTATTACCATCGGATTATGATTATAATTTTCGAACCCATGAACGTGACTACATTACGAATCATGCCATTAATGTACAATATATCATGAAGAAAATAGACGATAAACTGTGTTATGTTACAATCTATATATTTGATTGTTGCAGAAAATTGATAAAAACTCGAGCAAAAGATATGAATCAAGGTCTATCACCGATGAGCGCGCCACCAAAAACTCTCATTGTATTTGCGTGTGCTCCGGGTAAAACAGCAATGGAGGAAACTCTAAATAATAGAAATGGTATTTTCATTGAAAACTTATTAAAATATATTTCAAAACCCAATCAAGATATTGAAGACATAATGAGGAAAGTTGCTTGTGATGTAAACTTAAATACAGATGGTTTCCAATTGTCGTATCGAACAAGTTCACTCACACAAAAAATTTATTTAGTAACACATTAAAGTCAAGGTAATCATGTTTGCTTTTGAAACTTGACCATTTCAGTCATTTTCAAAATAATTCAAATGCGATGAAAATAATTACTATTCGAAAAATTAAAATTTTGTTTTTCTAGAAAATTGTCATTTAAGAGCTATTTGAGAATCGACACAAGGCTTTACATCGTTCCTCTCAGAAAAACAAATCTTACTCAAAGATCATATAATTCAAAATTCCAAAGTATATGATCATAGAATAACTTACAATGGAAGGATGTGATCTGTTGAGCGAAAACCTTAGACATGTTCGGGTCAAAAGAAAGCTCTCAACGAGAAACTAACAAATTTAAAATATGAGCTGCGTATGGCGTACCTGGACAGAGATATTCGATTTTTAAGTTATGCATTAGTAGGGTATGGAAGCATGATAATAGATGAACTATGATCCATTTCAAAATAGAAGAAGGGTGATTGTTTTTTGAATAACTTTTTAACAGAAATTGCTAACGGTCTGTGGTGTTCATCATTCGATAGAGGCGAGCATTCTGCATTTTTCTATAGATGGTTAAAAAAGTCATCTTATGATTCTGATGAGCAGTCAATAAAATTCAAAGAAGTATTTAAAGTGCTATAAAAGTTGTATGGAATTTCAATTGTAATTAATGCAAGGTGTGGGTGTGGGTGTGGGTGTGGGT